>OVBA01000009.1:0-134942 GCA_900406435.1 Lepidium aucheri | reverse complement strand
TTGCTATGAAGCACAAGCTGAATCTCCGGCACGGCGTAACCTAATCGCGTGACGCCGACGTTCTTCGTGCTGAAACACGCCCCAAACGGTTTCACCGATGGTACTTGAGTGATGTTCCTCGCGACTGCTGCTTTGATGAACGATGACGTGAAGGCTTTGAAGATCGATCTCTCTAACACTGTGTAAGGATTCACAGTGCTGATTTTGGTTCCTCCTTTTCCAGTACTTTCATCGATCTTCAAACGCTTTGGATTGATTGGAATTGATTTTTCAGAGATTTTAATCGATGTTACTCCGATGAAATACTCTGAAGATTTCGGACCTTGTGGAAACACAGAAGCAATGAGAAGCGGTGTCGTTTGGAGATTTGAGATTTGAATTCCAGGGAGGAAAACGTAAGGTCCGTTGCCGAAGAAGGCGATTCCTCTTCCGTTAGTTAAACACACAGCGAATTTCCGATTAAAGCTAAACGCGGCGGCGAATTGCGACGGTAATGCGATGTTATTACGTCCTAATCCAGCCATACCAAAGGTTCTTTGAGCAAGTCCTTTAAGAAGAAACGTTGAGCCGCAAACGAAAATCAGATTAGGGATTTTAACAACACGACCTGGATTAGATCCATCAGTTGATTGAATTGAGACAACGTCTGTAGCAAATTCGCCGGAAGTAGAGGTTTCAGTGACGGTGTTTTCAGGAAATGCACCACAAGTGTTGTTGTTACAGCCAGGTCTTGGAGGAGAGAAGCATTCTCCGCAAGCAATGGAACCGGCACGTGTGCACACGGCGGAGTTACAACGAGGAGCTTTGTAAGTGGTGGAGATGTAGTTTTTGTCACAGTCTACCCAGAGAGATTGGCCACCGAGATCAAAGACGACGGAGACGGGAACGAGAGGTGTGCGTTGGTTGATGATGGTTGTGTATTGGAGAGTAGATTTGTCTTTTGTTACAGGGAGGATAAGAGCTTTAGGTCGGAAAGATGGTTGAGCTGATGATGAAACTGAGAAGATGAAGAGAAAGAAAACTGAGAAGATGAATTGAGAAGACGCCATTGTTAAAGATGTGAGTGAATGAGTGTGGAGAAGAAGATTGGTGTCTATTTATAGAAAGATTTTCAGGTTTTGTGGTTTCGTGATTTTCAGGTTTACTTCTTTTGCATTGGTCTTTGTTTACTTTGTTAAATAAATTTTAAAAAATTTCTAGTTGGGCAAATATTTTATAGTTTTACTATATTCAAGGTGGATTGATAGAAACATGTGCATTTGCACATGACCAACAAAAAAATTTATATAACCAAAAACAATACTATAATTTTGTACTAAAAATAAATACTCCCTCCGTTTCATATTATTTGTCATTCTAGCCTAAATTTTTTGTTTCATTTTAATTGTCATTCTCATTTTCCAATGTAATTTTTGATATAAAGATTATCTCATTTGCCCCTAATTAAATAAATAAAATATTAAATAGTTTAGAATTCTAATAGTTAAATAAGACCATAATAAAACATTCACCTATTTTCTTAATATGTGTGTCAAACTCTAGAACACAACTAATATGAAACGGAAGGGAGTATCTATTAAATAAAGCCTATCTCTCATAACAGGCTCGTAAGAAAAAGCCCAATATGGTTTAACAATCCAAAAGCAAGCCCATGTTAATACAAAGTACTTCATTCACTAGCTTTTTGTCCACCATTTTTATTGAGATTTGGTCGCTCACTCAGACTCTCACTCAACAGTCCACATCAACACAATTTGTCGAAATTTCTCGATCAGGCTTTATATAGCAAGTATTAGTTTAATGAGCTTTGTATAAGTTTAAGTAGGCCCAATAAAATGAGTTTACTTTACAAGTGATATAACTTTTTTTTGGTCAACATTGGATCCGACAAAGTCCGATCTATAGCCTAAAGTCCACCCTTAAAATTCCTTTTTAAGCTACCATAATGCAGCAGGTAGGAATCAAACCCGGATGCCAAGTCATTAGCTGGATCATCCTAACCATCAGACTGAAAGCAACTGGACAAGTGATATAACTTCATCATCATGCACATGAGAACCTTACGCACTGAAAAAGTGCGTCAATTAACACGCGCCACATTTTCTTATAGGTTGTTTTTTTTTTTTTTGCGTCTAAAAGATTTTTATTATAATATATCATTTAATACATCGTTCATTATAATATATCATTTAATCCGTTGTGTTTAGTTCAAAATCTAAGTTTGTGGACTGTACTTGAACAATCTCTCCTCATCTTCATCAATATCATATCGTATTTTGGGGAAAAAAAACGTGATTCAGATAAACTATGAAAGATGTTTCTCCTTACTATTTAAATTGAAAAGAATTCACAATACTAATGGATTTTTTGTCTGGTTTATTCTTTGATATGAAATCCTACAACATAAGAATACAACACAAGCTTACAAGACCCCATAGAGGAAGTAGAAAATAGATAATCATGAGATCCTTTTGCTGCATTGAGAGAGGGCCTTCAAATGGAGGCCAATGCAGCTTTTATTTGATACAACTACAAAGGAGCTTTGTGTGATGCTACCAAGCTCCTTCCTTTGACATCCTAAGAAAATGTGCGAGGCTGATGTTTGGTTTTTCACCTGCATCTCCTCCATTTTTCCAATTGATCCTCGTTGTCTTCGTTACTTTCTTTCCTATTTGTTCTGTTACAGTTACAGAGACCAAATTGTGGTACTGCTCCAAAAAAACAAATACTTCTGTTACTCTTTATATCTTTGTTCAACATAAAAGCAAAACATAAGTTAGGAGATGCCTTACCTCACAAACACCATGTAATAGCAATCTGTGGAATGGGTCTTGAACCTTGAGCTCAAGAACATCTCCTTCACCACCTTCTTCAACGAAGTGACTTATACAGTTCTGTAACAAGAATTCAGAAGTTTGTTTACCGATTGTATGGCTTAAATAGCCAGCATTGATGAATCTATACCTCATATCCCTCAATTAGCTCTGGTAAAAAACTACGTCGAAGAGCCTCCCTTGTTCTACAATCTATTCTCCTCCAAGCATTTAAGACAGCAGTTTTATCAGCATCTACATGACCTTTCTGCCTTAAGGATGATCGATTCAAGGACTCCATGATGTTGGCCTGACAAGACACAGTTTCATTTTTCAACAATGGTTATCAACAAGTCAAACAAATCGTACAATTGATCCTGTATATAAACGTAATATTCAGAGCAATATAGTAACTTCTATAACATCTGGCAGAGAGACAAAAGACAGGTAAGTTACCTCCTTGTCCATGTCTATGCTTCTAAATTTGTCCCATTCCCCAACATTGGTCAAAGAAAAGGCTGAAGGTGGCACATCATCACCCCATGGCGGTGGAGCAAACAAACCTCGGATTTCTTGTGCATCTAAACGAGGAACAAGTTCCATCAGAATACGATCATTTAACCACCTACGAGATCGCCGGTTACTAACCTGCAGGAGCCAAAGTAAGTATATCAACCTCAATTATCATCTTTGATCTCTTATCTAATAACATAATCAAAAACTTTAAGATGCAAAAAGTCTCAGGAAAATTACATCAAATGTATTATTAACAACAGAATCCCAAATTGAAAACCAGAAGGACAAAAGTCAACTGTTCAACATGAAAAAGAGCAAATGTCCCACAAATGAAAAGAAGAAAATCAAACAAGAGCAAAAAGGCACTCACTTGTCCGGTCAGGCTCTCAAGGGCCTCGATTTTCTTCTCAAGCGAGAGGCCACGAGAAACAGAAGCATCTCCTGCAAGTCATTATTTCATTCGCAGAAAAGGAAAACAATTTTCCATAATCAGCAACCCTAATTCCCAAATGATGAATTTGTAAAGTTGAGAAATGAAACGAAACACGGGTGGGTTTATGACTCGCTGATTAATCTATCTATCTAACCGTTTTGGAAAAAGTTTAAGCATTTCGGATTACCACTTCGGGGATCAATAGGGGACGGAATAAGAAGGCTCTCATCTCGCCGCATGACATTGGTGGCCGCCATGATGATTCAACAAATATGAGGAAATCGGCTGATCTAAAACAGAAGATTACTGAGCCACAAAGACTCTTCTTCTTCAAAGGAAGTCTCTTTCGCAAAAATGGTTTCCAAGTTGTAATTGGTGTCGCAGAGAAGGCAAGAGCCACAAGAATCAACGGAGACGAAGTATTTGGTTGCAATTCGTAGATTCTGACGCAAACCGAATCCAGGCTACTAAAGAATATGCCGGAATCTAAACCGATACTTCAAACCCGACTCAATTTAACCGGTCTTATTACTCGAATGGATTTCATTTGTGGTTAACTTATATTAACGGGTTCTACAAAGGCCCATTTCACTTTTCTCAAATGGGCTGTAACTAATTTAAGATGTAGTATTAGTTTTCTGGGCTTCAAATAAATTTGGCCCATTTCACTTTTCTCAAATGAACTGTAACTAATTTAAGGTGTAGTATGAGCTTTCTGGGCTTCAAATAAATTTGGCCCATTTCACTTTTTTTAAATGGCCTGTAACTAATTTAAGCTGTTGTATGATTTTTCTGGGCTTCAAATAAATTTGGCCCATTTCACTTTTCTTAAATGGGCTGTAACTATTTTAAGCTGTAGTATGAGATTTCTGGGCTTCAAATAAATTTGGCCCATTTTACTTTTCTTAAATGGGCTGTAACTAATTTAAGCTGTAGTATGAGCTTTCTGGGCTTCAAATAAATTTGGCCCATTTTCCCTTACTTTATTCCATGGGCAATTAATTGATTTAAGCCGCTGCATGGGGTTTCTGGGCTTCACTTAACCGTGGCCCATTTTCGCTAAGCCAGACAAAGGAGAAATGGGCCTGTAGTGGACATTTACACTGATAACTGATACCTCTAAAAATATAACGAAGTGACTAATGGGCGAATTACGATGCTATACAAAATGTATATAAATATCTCTCAGTAAAAAAAAAATTCGTGAAATTTACAAACTCGAGAGGTTGTTTTCAGTATTTTGTTTGGTAATTCAAGAATTTGATGGATCAATTCTGATAATTAGAGACTCGTGTAGATCCGGTGGTGGTTCTGCTACAGGGAGCAGACAAGTGTCATCATTCTTCTTTCCATCTAAATCAGAAGAATTCTCAGCCAATGCTTTGTCCAACGATGATTTGGCCACTCTTGTTATGCATATTATTAGAATTACTGCACCCACACATCATACCACAATTATACAAGTAAATATTTCATCACTAAACAGAAAACGAAAAGAACATTTAACTATTCACCAACTGAACCTAGCTAGCTATATTTGGAAGTGATTACAGGAGTGACTTACCAGCTAGAGCAATGCCAACCATCATAACTACCTGCATCCACAAAGTGACAATGCAGAATAATGAGAAATCAAAGGGGATAGGGGTACTTTCAAAGCTATAAAACTGCAACTTTCATGAATAATTATAGTAAATGCTGACTCAGAGATTATAACAATGAGATTCTGTACATGCAATATGCTACAGACTTGGTTAGTCAATGTTATGATTTTAGGTCAGGAGTTGTTCGTTATATGGAGGAAAATAAGCAATTCTACTTTATATTGTAGGATAGAGACTCCCAGAAACTTCCAATAAACCTCAGAGATAAGAACTAATCTAAACTTTAGATTCGGACATATTTCTCACACTACAAATCTCTAAACCTAGACTATTTACTTTCTTCTTGATACTTATACATCATAAACAATTATGCTACACCAGAAACACACAATATCTTCAGTTAAGCTGATATACGGTCATATCTAATCTAGTTACCGAAATAAAAGTAAAAAAAAAACAAAACTTACCCAACGAACCACTGACACCTCATGCCATCCATGTGTAATATCAGAAAGATCCTTCAGAGTTGTTCCAACATAAACTAGCGCAAATGTAATGGGCTGTTACATCAAAAACATTTTAGAAGATTACTATTGCTATTGTGGAAGAAATTATCAATCAGAACTTTCACATGCAGGCTAACTTGAAACATTTTTTCAGTTTCTACCCTTTGGAGTCAATCCGCATACATAAAATGCATGTCCATTTTGGTTAACTAAAACAACAACTACTAATCTATAATGATAGATTACTTCTTAGGTGTAAACAAAGATCAAAGCACTAGGCTCTTCTTCCACGACTATCAAAGTATAAATGGCTGATATAAAAGCAAATACCAAGGAATTGTCAATACCATCATTCCCAACCAAGTGGCTAGCATGTATTCCCCTAAGCGAACTGGGGTTATAGATAGGAGGTAATTCAATACATTGAAGGGTAGTATGGGGACAACGCGTAGCAACAATACTATCTGTAAAAGAAGAATATATCAGCATGTAGTTAGAAGTCAATCGATTAAATGTAGCCGAAAAAGGAAGCACAGTGCCATAAGGGTGGTCCCGCATATAGCTTATATGAAAAAAAAAGAGACTTTAATTATCTCAGAGAATGCTATATTTTCATGCCTTGAAGCCAGATCTTTGGATTGCAACGGAAACAGCTTGAAATTTTGGGTAGTGCTTTATTTTTGAGGTGACATAGGATTTACCAATCTGCATGATACCATTTGGAAGCACATTCATTAGCAACAGTAATAACAATAGGAGAGATGCCTCACTTTTGTCTGATTGCCTAGTTGTAAAGATACAGAAAATAGAAATAAGTTACTTCTCTGGTTGTAGCAAGGAATACCGTTGCAAGCAAAACAGATTAGAGAAAATATATGACCATATGAAAGACACATACCGTTCTACCAAGCAGAAAAGCTGCTGTAGCACCTAATGTAGCTCCAAGAGAATCGGCTACAAATCCTACTGGCAGACCAAAAAGATAACCACCACCTAGCTGCAGACAGCAACATATGACTATCAGAGCAGGCATAAAAAGTTTTAGTATCCATCTTGCGGCGAAATAATTATAAACAAAAAGCACCCTAGATTTCACTGCATACAGTTATGAATCCACACCTACCGTGAGCACGGAAGCTGGAACCGCCACAACTGTGAGAGGAATATAAGCCAAAGCCCTGCAAATTTCGACGAGACAAAAAGGCTTATCACAACATTATTTAAAGCTACCAGTAATCAATGTAAACAAAATATAAGTGTTGAAACTAAAGTTAAGACAGAGAGAACCAATAAAAGTGGCAAGTATGAAAAACTTACAATGCAACAGGACCAAAAGGTCCAAGATCTTCCTTAATCCATAACAAGAAGTCCTTCAGTTTCTGGAGAAAAGGAAACACAACAATGATTTTAGATCATATACAATATTACCATTCGTCTGATCCATGGCAACTACTACTTTACAGCCAAGTTTAGTAAAGTTCTCGATTAACTTCATAAGCAAATCAAAACCTCTCGCTAACTTCAGACTTACAAATTGGGATTTCATGATTTCCAAACAGATATATACTGATCTAATGAGCTCCAGCAATACTCCATTATATCAAAACATAGAAGTTACAGACATTATTGTTGCCAAATTATCACTAAAGCTACAAATAATACACGAGAAATGCAAATGAGGAGGGAGAGAGAAATTGCCTGTTCGACCGGGAGAAAACTGAAGGCGATACCGATAACCACAAGGAGAAGCAGCGAGATTGCGATTCGGTAAGTAGACGGAGTGAAAGACCTCGCCCCTATATACAAGGATCTGATGCGACGCCGCCACCAAGGCCTCGAATGGTCATCCTCCGCACCGTCGTAGCCATATTGACCTCCATTAACATAACCTCCTGGCTTCAGCCACGGTCTCGCCCTTAGGCCCTCCACTTTCGCCAGATTTGTCTTCCCTCCCCCAAAACGAAATCGTGCCTCTTCTCACCGCTTATCTTCTTCACCTCCGGTTCCGGAGATATCCTCTTAACGCGTCACTTCTCCCTCCTCGGAGTTAGCAAAATCAACTTGCGATTCAGAGAGAGAGATTACAGAAGCTTGTTATTCAATTCATCGATTTTCAGTGTTGTTCGATCTTGAGATTCTGTTGCGTCTCTCTCGTTCCGGTTTCACTATCGAAAAACCTTTTTTCCGCGAACTTTTTTGTTTTCGTTAATGGGCCATTTATTGGGCTCAGTTTGACCCCAAAAGCCCAATAAAAAGTAAATCAGAGTTGTACTGAGCCCATATAAAATTACATTAAACATATTGACATTAATAGTTGACCATAGGGTCATTACTCCTGACGATTTATAGCTATTGAATAGTCCCGATATTCAATACTCGAATCAAAACATATCCGAAACAGAAAATATAATCAGTCTAATTTTATAAATTTATCTTTATTAAAATCTTTTCTAATTTTTAATATTTATATAAATTTATCCAAAAGTATAACTCGCCCAAATATAAAAATATAATCAGTCTAATTACACCTTAAAACTTTCATATAACTATAAATATACCTACACATTAAGATACTTATTAATTACACACAAAATTAAAATAAAAATTCTAATTTCATATGAACTATCACATTTAGTATTAGAAACACCCAAAATTTATTTTATTTTTTAATTATATATAAAATTTAAATTAAAAAACTAATTTCAACAGAACTAACATACATAACATCAAAAATACTCAAATAATTTAAAATAATTTTCGTCAATAAAACCATTTTCTGATCGAGTTTTCAGTTCTATTAATTTAAGAATCATTCAAATATTTAAATTTTTTAGATCGGATTCATTTTAGATATAAATCAAATCTAAATTCTGTATTTTTATTTATTTTCATAAAATTTTAAATTCAAAATTGCTTAGAATTAGATTTTAAATTATTGGAATTGAGAACGTGAACCCGAAAAGATCAAGACCCAAACCTGAATAGAAAACCGAATATCCCGGTATACTTTAGAAGGTAAGGTGTAGTTTTCTCGGGCGTTAAAACTGATGATAGCTCAGTATTTAATATTTTATCACGTTTGAAGCTAAAAAGTAAAATAAAATAAAAAAACGCATGAGTAGAAAAAAGGAAATAAAAACGCATGTTGGATGCTGACGTGTCAAGTGGTCCATGTATCACCGTATCAAAGCCATTTTGCATCGTCTTCAACAAAAACCTTTCACATCAAAACACAACACAACAGTCTTTCTCCTTCTCTAGCTCCGTTGCTGTTTTTGTGTTTCCTCTTCAAGTGCCAAAATCAAAGCGACACAATGGTTTCTCTTACCACTTTTGCTTTAGTAAGAGCATATTATTCGCTTCATAGCTTTGTTTTTGAAGCTGAAGATATACGAATCGATTCTCCGTGGTGGTTTGTTGTCGTTGGTATAGCTTGTTTCCTCGTTATCTTCGCTGGGATAATGTCTGGACTTACACTTGGACTAATGTCCCTCGGCCTCGTTGAGCTTGAGATTCTCCAACAAAGTGGTTCCTCCACTGAGAAAAAGCAAGCCGGTACGTTTCTGTCTCGTTATTATTCGTGATTATCAAACTAGATTCGACTTCCATTGGCTTGATTCTCTGTATTTATGTAATATTTGATGTGTTGTTAGCAAAAGATTGCATTTTTAACTTGCTTTCTTCATGGCCGTAGAAGTTTTTTGTTCTGTTAATTTGGTTTTAAGTACATTTTGATTCTTACTCTTGATGGATAACTTTGGAGTTATTTGATGTTCTTGCAGCTGCAATCTTACCTGTGGTTAAGAAGCAACATCAGCTTCTTGTGACTCTACTTCTATGCAATGCAGCCGCCATGGAGGTAAACACTTGATTTAATGCCCAATTTTTCTACTTTACTACCACAAATTACTATGTTTGTGCACCTCTAAGTCAGTGAATTATGTGCTTGGTGCTGACTTTTTAGGCTCTTCCAATATGCCTGGACAAGATATTTCACCCTTTTGTGGCTGTTATACTTTCAGTTACTTTTGTTCTTGCTTTTGGGGAGGTACACTTGCTGTATATATGTATCTTTTGAGTATCTGTTGTTGTCTATTCATTACTTTATGTTTATAGCTGATGGAGATAATGTTTGTTGCAATATTGGACCAGATAATCCCGCAAGCTGTATGCTCAAGATATGGACTTGCTATTGGCGCGAATTTTCTGTGGCTGGTTCACATTTTGATGATTATCTGCTATCCGATTGCTTACCCTATTGGAAAGGTGATGTTGTTGTGATCGTTTTGTTTTCACAATAGTCATTAAGTTATGGCACAAGTATGTCAAGAATGGGAAAAAGTAGTACTTGTTAAAGCTAGCCACATTCATAAATGCTAGATGCTCAATTTGTCAATGTTTCATATACTTCAGGTTCTTGATGCAGTAATTGGACATAACAATACACTATTTAGGCGAGCTCAGCTGAAAGCCCTTGTCTCTATTCACAGCCAGGAGGTAGTTCTTCTTTATGATCTAACCAGACAAATTTAGGTCTGATTTCTGAAGTTACTTGAGGATCAAAAGTGTTTTTGTTTTCAGCTTGGTTCTACTGACATGTTGTTCCTTTCCAACATAGGCTGGCAAGGGGGGTGAACTGACTCACGAGGAAACGATGATTATAAGCGGTGCCCTGGATCTGAGCCAGAAGGTATGTATTTGGACTAGAGTTCATTTGAACTCCCCTGATGAACAAGTCATACTGTGACTGAAGTGATTTACTTATGACCATTGATCTGGATTTAGATTGTTGATCTCCATGACAATTTTTTGCATGTGGTTGCGTATAGATGATGACTTAACTTTGTTGAGCTGATGCATATAATACGTGATTTTTTTCTGTTTTCCAGTTCACAACATTGTTTAGTTTGTTTACTTCTTCAAGATTACTTCCACTGATCTAAATTCATATGCTTTCATATAATGGAAGTTCAGACTGCTGAAGAGGCTATGACCCCAATCGAATCAACATTTTCGTTGGATGTAAATACAAAGTTAGACTGGTAAGTTAAGGTTAGAGTTGGTGGTCTTTTTCCTCTGGGTTGATTGAATTATATTCATATTGTAGTTTGATATACAGGGTAGATAGTAAGCTCTTGTACTCAGTCTATCTGCTTATGTACTTGGCAAAAAATCTAGCCAAAATAATGAATTTATTCCTTCGAAATGCAGGGAAACAGTTGGAAAAATACTTGCCAAAGGTCATAGCCGAATCCCAGTCTACTTAGGAAATCCGAAAAATATCATCGGGCTTCTATTGGTACCCCTGTCAAAATTTTGCATTTCTTCATTTGACTAAAGCTTGTTAGATTACTTATTTCTGTGTCTGCGGCTGTTATCTAGGTTAAGAGTCTTCTAACTGTACGAGCAGAGACAGAGACACCTGTAAGTTCTGTTTCCATTAGAAAGATCCCAAGGTAAATGGTGCTGCCTTAATCTTTAGGTACTCATAATATGTTACCTTTGGACGCCTTAATTACTCATAATATGTTTCCATACATTACCTTTCCAGGGTTCCATCAGACATGCCATTGTACGATATCCTCAATGAGTTTCAGAAAGGAAGCAGTCACATGGCTGCAGTTGTCAAAGTTATAGACAAAGATAAAAAGAGTAACATGCAGTTGTTGAGTAATGGGGAAACACCCAAAGAAAATATTGACTTTTGCAAGAGTAGTAATTTAACGACTTCTCTTTTGAAGCATGACGCACATGATAATGTTGTTGTTGATATTGATAAAGCACCGAAGCCTCTGAAAAACAGAGGAAGAAATTTCCAACAGAACGGTTTTGCAACAAGAGACTTACTGCATTTGTTGGAAGATAACGAGGATGCAGAAGTGATTGGCATTATCACGTTAGAGGATGTCTTTGAAGAACTTCTACAAGTATTTTCTTTTATTCTTTCCTGGTTTGATCCTCATCACCGTGACTACATTTCACTTACAAAGCTTTCCTTTGGTAATATACTGAAAATGCAGGCAGAAATCGTGGATGAAACTGACGTTTACATTGATGTACATAAAAGGTATCTATTACTTCTGAATCACTTCTCTAAGGCGTACAAAAGAGTCCCTAAACAAATAGAAATGCATCATATTTTGACATTATTTCAGGGTACGTGTGGCTGCTGCTGCTGCAGCTGTTGTGTCATCCATTACACGTGCTACACCAGCGGTAAGAAAATCAACAGTGGCTGTTAAAATCTTTGGTGTCTAATTATATAAAAATTGAAAACTTGATCCAAAAGTGGTTGTTATCGTGGGGACTTACGTTTTTGTGTGGTACAGGAGTATCAGAGCAAAGTAGGACAAACCGTGAAGAAACTTGTGGGGAAAGAAGCACGAGGTACGAAGAAGTATACTACAAAAATTACGGACCCTCTTTTAGAAGAATCAGATAGATAGTTTTTAGCTTGTGTTAAGTTTATGGTTTAGTGTTCTCTCTTATTGTCTCTAGTCTCTGTGCAATTGTTGTAAACAATGTAGAAAAAACGAGCAAAGAAATAAAACAAAAGAGTTTGTTCTGAAATGGATATTGTTATACGAGTTTTATCATCTGACATATATTCTCTTTGATATGCAGACCATTGACTATATATATCTTTAGAGTTTTGGTAGACATTTGAGTTTCTGATCTCAAAAAAATCAATAGACAAGCTTTCTTTAAAGGGACAAATTTTCCTCCATGTAAGCAGAATATTAAATGTTATTATGCTGTCCCAGCTCCAACAAATATCTTCAAGTCACAATTGAGATTTCATTAAACAAGCCTCATCAAAGGACAAGCTTTACTCCCATCAAAATTTGCAGAGATATTGAATTATTCTATTGTTGTACTAGCCTTTACAAAGGCAGATATATCATGCAGAAACTGAATTCTTGGTCCATACTTAAGGAGACTGATTTCTCCAATTTTGGCACATAAACCGATAAGTCTTTTACTTAAGGATGTAAATATCTTCCCTACCAAGCATATCTTGCTTGTGTTAGGCAACATCGGACTATACAGTGCATTTTTAATTTCCCAACTTCAGGATCTGTAATATCCAATCATATAAGATCTTTGAGCAGACTAATTGAATTTTTCTGATGAAGATGCAGATCATTGAATGTGGTTTTATGTTATCCAGACTTATCAACTGCTTTAAAACAGAATATCTCATTTCCCAAGCAGACATTGTAAGATAAGCCTTGAGAGAGTTTATCCTACCCATCAAATATATAACACCCAAAGATATAGATAGTATTTTAAGCAGAGCATTTAAACCATCATTCTGAGGAAATTTTTAGATAGCCTTAAAAGGTAAATCAATGCAGAATTTGAAGTCAATAATGCTGCCCAGCCAGCAAGAAAAATCGTTAATGTTAGGGACATATATTTCTGACACCTCTTGTTTATGAATTACTTAGGCAACATTGGGACAGTTTGAGAACATCATTAGATAACCTTAGAAAGGCAAACAATGCAGACAATGATGTCAAATACATATATTGCTGCCCAGCCAGCAAGACATGGACCGTTAATATGAGAAACTGAGTTCTCTAGTCTTAGTTAGGGACATCTATTTCTGACACGTCTTGTTTATGTTATCCTTAGGCACCATCGGACAATTTGTGATATCATTAGATAAGCCTAAAGGAAAATCAATACAGATATTGAATCTTAGTTAGGGACATATTTCTGACACCTCTTGCTTATAATATACTTAGGCAACATCGGACAATTTATGATATCATTAGATAAGCCTAAAGGCAAATCAATGCAGGCATTAAATCTTAGTTAGGGACATATTTCTGACACCTCTTGTTTATGTTTATACTTGGGCAACATCGGACAACTTGTGGATATGATTAGATAAGCCTAAAGGCAAATCAGTGCAGACATTGAATCTTAGTTAGAGACATATATTTCTGACTCCTCTTGTTTATGTTTATACTTGGGCAACATCGGACAAGTTGTGGATATCATTAGATAAGCCTTAGAAAGGCAAATCAATGCAGACATTGAAGTCAAATTGAATTCTCTAATCTTAATTAGGGGCATATATTTTTGACACCTCTTGTTATGAATCTTAGTTAGGGACATATATTTCTGACACCTCTTGTTATGAATCTTAGTTAGTAGAATCAGATAGATATTAGCTTGTGTTAATTTAAGGTCTAAGTTTATGGTTTAGTGTGCTCCCTTATTGTCTCAAGTCTCTGGGCAGTTGTTCTAAACAATGTAGAAATAACGAGCAAAGAAATAAAACAAAAGAGTTTTGGTTTTGTCTTTGTTTAGCATTTAAGTTTTGCACTATTAACATTGGTGTTTGTGAACACAAAAGTTATGTTTTATATTTAAGTTTGGTGTATGTGTTCATATGTATGTTTATAGTAGTGGTTAGTGGTTAGCATTAAAGATGTGATTTAAGTTAATCCTAAAGCAAACAGATGTAACCGACACATACTAAAATTGAAAGCCAAAGGAGAAAGAAACCAAACATATTCAAATACTCACATGCTTGATCAGAGGTGTTGGATCTTCCATTAAACGAACTCATGCTGCTGCATACCTGAGAGACACCAAAGCTTTTCTTTTTGAAGATGAAATTACTGAAACTGAGACACAGAGAGATGATTATTATAATATGAACATTATGACAATTCAACTATGATAATTTAGTCACAACTAGATAACAATTTAATATCAGAAACTGAAGGAGATAAGTGGAACCTGAGAAAGATCGTGTACACATTCCATCAGCTCTTAGTCTTCCATAGCTAAGCTAATAGAAAATGGCATTCAGTCAAAGATTTCACAAACTTCAGCAAAACAAATATTGTGAAGATCATAACAAAACTTTAAAGAGGAAATAGACATTTACCTGATCGAAGCAAGAGAGATCCAATCCAAAAATCGGATATTCTGCAATATCTTCCTATTAAGAATGAGTCTGGTGTGTATTAAGAACAAAATCTATAATTAACATCTTTGCTCAACAAGATGCAAACCTAAAGATGCAATCGTGTAAAATTAAAGCCAAAGGAGAAAGAAACCAAACATCCTCAGATACTTGCATGCTTGATCAGAGGTGTTAATAAACTCATGTTGCTGCATACCTGAAAGAGACCAAAGCTTTTCTTTTGAAAGATCAAAATTACTGAAACTGAGACAGAGAGATGATATGTTTTAATATGAAAATCTCTCACTTAGTTAGTCTTTGTTGTGTCTCTGAAGTCGTTAAAATGACAGAATTTCACTGTAAACATTTAGTCGCAAACAGATAGCACTTTAATATCAGAAACTCAGAGAGATAAGTTGAACCTTAGAAGATCATGTAAACTCCAGGTTTTAGTCTTCCCGCAAAGAAAAATATGTGTGAAGATCATAACAAGTTTATAAGAGAAAAGAGACATACATTTACCTGATCAAAGCAAGAGAAAACCTTAAGAGATCATGTACACACTCCAGGTTTTAGTCTTCCTGCAAAGAAAAATATGTGTGAAGATCATAACAAGTTTATAAGAGAAAAGAGACATTTACCTGATCAAAGCAAGAGAGAACCTTAGGAGATCATGTACACACTCCAGGTTTTAGTCTTCCTGCAAAGAAAAATATGTGAAGATCATAACAAGTTTATAAGAGAAAAGAGAAATTTACCTGATCAAAGCAAGAGAAATCCAGTCCATAAATTGGATACTCTGCAATACCTTCCTGTTACGAATGAGTCTGGTATGTAGTAAGAACAAAATCTATCATTAACATCTTTGCTCAACAAGATGCAAACCATATAAATATATAATTTAAGCAGATAATTGAATTCCCTAAGTTTTGGAATGTCTTTACAACAAGTTTTCACTTATTTTCTCCATCAATGTATTAAGATTTAAGACTAGACACATAGTTTTTGCAGAAACTCGAATTTACAAATCTTTCCCTCAATATGCAGAAAATGAATAGTGAATAATGTTTGATGATGCCCCCAACAATGGACAAATGTTAGAGTTTCCATGCTAAAAGAACAACTTCCTTGCAGATCATTGAAATATATTATCCCAGTCCAACATGATGCAGACTTTTATGCAGAAAAATCGAATTTCAGAAATGGACATTATTATACGAGCTTTACCATATGAATATTCTCTTTAATATGCAAAACATTGACTATATATCTTTAGTGTTTTGGTAGATATTTGAGTTTATGATCTCAAAAAAATCATTAGACAAGCTTTCTTCAAATGTACAAAATTTCCTCCATATAAGCAGAATATTGAATGTTATTATGCGTCCCAGCTCCAGCAAATATCTTCAAGTCAGAATTGAGATTCGTTAAACAAGCCTCATCAAAGGACAAACTTTACTTCCTTCAATTTGCAGAAATATAGAATTATGCAGAAATATATCATGCATAAATTGAACTCTTACGTCCATAAACTGACAAGCCTTTTACTTAAGGATGTAAATATCTCCACTTCAAGCATATCTTGCTTGTGTTAGGCAACATCGGACTATACAATGCATTTTTAATTTCCAAACTTTAGGATCTGTAATATCCAATCATATAAGATCTTTGAGCAGACTAATTGAATTTTTCTGATGAAGATGCAGATCATTGAATGTGTTTTTATGTTATCAAGACTTATCAACTGCTTTAAAGCAGAATATCTCATTTCCCAAACGGACATGTCATTTCCCAAGCAGACATTATAAGATAAGCCTTGAGAGAGTTTATTTTACCCATCAAATATATAATGCCCAAAAATATAGATAGCTTTTTAAGCAGAGCATTTAAACTATCATTTTGAGGACATTTTTAGATAAGCCTTAAAAAGCAGATCAATGCAGAATTTGAAGTCAATAATACTGCCCAGCCAGCAAGAAATAAACCGTTAATGTTAGGGACATATATTTCTGACACCTCTTGTTTATGAATTACGTAGGCAACATTACGACACAGTTTTAGAACATCATTAGATAAGCCTTAGAAAGGCAAATCAATGCAAACAATGAAGTCGAATATATATATATATATATATTGCTGCCCAGCCAGCAAGACATGAACTTCTAATATGAGAAACTAGTTCTCTAATCTTAGTTAGGGACATCTATTTCTGACACCTCTTGTTTTATGTTATACTTGGGCAACATCGGATAATTTGTGATATCACTAGATAAGCCTAAAGGCAAATCAATGCAGGCATTGAATCGTAGTTAGGAACATACATTTTTGACACCTCTTGTTTGCGTTTATACTTAGGTAACGTTTGACCATTTGTGGATATCATTAGATAAGCCTAAAGGCAAATCAATGCAGACATTGAATCTTAGTTAGGGACATATTTCTGACACCTTTGTTTATGTTTTACTTAAGCAACATCGGACATTTTGTGGATATCATTAGATAAGCCTTATAAAGAAAATCAATGCAGACATTGAAGTCGAATATATATATTGCTGCCCAGCCAGCAAGACATGAACCTTACTATGAGAAATTGAATTCTCTATCTTAGTTAGGGACATTTATCTCTGACCTCTTGTTTATGAATTCTTTAGGCAACATGGGGACACATATGTCTGACACCTCTTGTTTATGAATTACTTAAGCAACATGAGGACATATATTTCTGACACCTTCTTAGGCAACATAGGCACATGTATTTCTGACACCTCTGGTTTATGAATTACTTAGGCAACATAGAGACAATTTGAGAACATCATTATCTAAGCCTTTAAAAGGTAGATCAATGCAGATATTGAAGTTGAATATATATATATATATATATTGCTGCCCAACCAGCAAGACATGAATCGTTAATAAGAGAAATTGAATTCTCTGATCTTAGGGACATATATTTCTGACACCTCTTGTTTATGAATTACTTAGGCAACATTAGGACAGTTTGAGAACACCATTAGACAAGCCTTAGAAAGGCAATTCAATGCAGACATTGAAGTCAAATATACATGTTGCTGCCCAGCCAGCAAGACATGAACCGTTGATATGAGAACTTGAATTCTCTAATCTTAGGGACATATATTTCTGACACCTCTTGTGTATGTGTTACTTAGGCAACATTGAGAACACCGTTAGATAAACCTTAGAAAGGCAAATCAATGAAGATATTGAAGTCAAATATATATATATATTGTTGGCAGCAATATATTAACATTTCTCTGTTTTTGACACCTCTGTTTATGAATTCAACAACGGGACATAAATTTCTGACACCTCTTGTTTATTTATACTTAGGAAACATCGGACAATTTGTGATATCACTAGATAAGCCTAAAGGAAAATCAATACACACATTGAATCTTAGTAAGAGACATATTTCTGACACCTCTTGTTTAAGAATGATTTAGGCAACATCCGGACAATTTTCCCAAATTAGAAACCGGACAGACAACACTCATATAATGTTGTAATCCCTTTCTTTTGGGTTTGATGAAAATCAAAAACAAACTGAAGCTAAAAGAAGAAAACAAGATAAAGACTGAAGCTTTTGTATTGATGGATTAAGAAAATTTATCTAGAACTTTGAATTTGAAAAAGAAGGAACAAACTGAAGCCAAAAGGCAAAAACAAAACAGGATAAAGAGAGAGTTTTTGAATTAAGAAAATTTATCGAAAACTTTGAATTGAAAAAGATGGTCTTTTAATCAAAGAAAACTACAATAAAGAGAGTAACAAACCCTCAGAGTTAAAACAAAATTACAAAGTTTAGAAATTGACAACCCTAAGATTGAATAACATAACGACAAAAGGGGTTTTTAGATTTGTTTGAAGAAAAACTAAATTGAAGTTCTGATTTTGGAAAACTATGATACAAATTCTACAAAAAACATACTCATCAAAGCTAAATTTTTAGAAATAAAAAACCCTAAGATTGAATAACACAACAACAAAAGAGGATTTTTAGATTTGTTTGAAGAAAAACTAATTCGAAGTTCTGATTTAGAAAAAAGATGGTATGAAATCTACGAAAAACATAATCACCAAAGCTAAAAACCCTTAAATCCAGAGAAAAAACACAGATTCAAAAACAATGAGAAGGAAACGAATTACCTTAGAAGAAACTCGGTATCACTACACAGTGAGAAGGAAACGAGAAACGAGACTCGGAGAAAAAAAAAGGAATTTTACGAGACTCGTTAAGGTTTCTATCCATTATATAGAGATCAGCCAGCTGTTATTTTGTGACACCAGGCTGTTATTTTGTAACTCCAGCTGTTATTTTATGGCGGTTATAAACATTTATGACCGTTAGTTGGGTATCAATAGCCCATAATATTAATAATTTGGACATTAATAGGCCCATATAGCAAATATTTCTGGTTTAGGCCCAAATATATGGCCCATATTTATTCAATTGATACCACGTGGCCCATATATGACACAAGTTGTTATTTTGTGACTGTTATAAACATTTATGATAGTTACTTGGGTACCAATGACCCATAATATTAATAATTTGGACATTAATAGGCCTATATAGAAAAGATTTCTGCTTTAGGCCCAAATATATGGCCCATATTTAGTCAATTGTTACCACGNTTAAAAAAAAAAAAAAAAAAAAAAGGAAAAACACACACACACACAACCTATAAAGTTTAGGAAATTATCAACACACACATTAACGCCAATTTGTATTTGTTGTTGTCGTTCTTCGTTCTCGCTCTGCGTCGTATTCTCTCCGTCTCTAGAACTTTCCGATTAGCTTCGTCGATTTGCCTCGCCGTCAAGCGATCTCAATGTAGGGTTTTGGTTAACCTAGATATCTTCTTTGTTTTAACTTAGATTAATCAGGTTCTAATAACTCTTGGTATTTCTTCTGTATTGCCTGATTGGGTTCTATAACCTAGATTCTTCCTTTCTGGGTTTTTCTTAAAATTTGGTTTTTCCTTTAAGTTCTTGATTTTATGAATATTTTGAGTTCTTCTGTTACTGGGTTGATTCGAAATTCTTTTCTATTAAGATGGATTTAGGAGTTATTCTTCTCATCAATGGGTTCAATTGAGGTCGTAGTTTCTATGCTAATGCTTTCGTTTCTTGTTTATTCTAATCACTGTTAGTTAGTTATACAGTCATCTATCTGTTCTAATTATCGTGTATTCGAAACGTAATTCTCTGTATCAATGCAGTTTTTGTATCACAAACGAACATAACACTGGTTCTTCAACTGGTAATGTAAGATCTGGATCCATGGAAAGATCAGCCCCTGTGCAGAAAACCGTTGTGCTTGAGCCATTTGTCAAGTAATTCTCTATACCAGAGGACTTTCTTTTTCTATTCAGTCACAGATGTAGCTATACTTTTTGTCTACAATCTTCATATGTATGTTCAAATAGTTCCCTTATCAGTTGTTTCTGCATTTCCTATGTGGTTCTACATTAAATTTTAGGCTTGTGAGGCTTTTAGCGAGGGCTTTCTACGATGATTATACTACAGAAAGTGATAATCAGCAAAAATCTGCAAGAAGTGACAACAAAGGGATTGCAGTTGTGGTGCTGGACGCGCTTACGAGGTTTGTGTGCATCTCTTAAATTTGTATCCTCAAGAGTCTATTGGGTGAATATGGATAACATAAAGACGAATACTATCCAGACAACTTTTTGTAACCACTGCATTATTAGGTTCATTGAGTAACAACTGGCCCATATCTCCCTGTCACTTGGGGTTTAAGGATAAAGTAGATTATCTTTTGAAACTTGATTATGGACTGTTTAAGGTTGATAGTACTTAGTTTGGCTATATAATCCCGCTGTTTTCACTGAGTTTAATTTTGGTATTACTTTTGTTCTGCGTCTGTTAGACGGCAATGGGTTAGAGAAGAAGACTTGGCAAAAGAGTTGAGGATGCACGCTAAGCAACTTCGAAAAATAATAAGACTCTTTGAAAAACATAAGTTGATTATGCGTGACCATCGGAAAGAGGTCTGTGCAGACTCTATATTCTTTCATATTGATATATAGCAGTTATTGCATAATCTGACTCTTCCTAAACTTTTACCGCAATGGCTCTTATAGTCTTATCATAGATTGCATATAGTCATAAGATATCTAAAGTATAACAATAAATGGAAAACATGAGTTTGAAAGAATGATACTGCCGGGTACTTCTTTTCCACGTTTTACGTTCTTTTGTTAACTTGTATGGTTGGTTTTCATGCATTCCTATAATATATTTTTCCCTTTTGAAACTTATGGTTGTATTTCACCTTTTGGTTTGAATGTTTATTGTCTAATCCCTTACATTTCTTCCACATGCTGCTGTTTATCAATTCTTAATCTTTGTTCCAGTAGACTGCAAAAGGTGCAAAGATGTATAGTAATGCAGTGCATCATCTAACTGATGGCCGAGCAGAGGACAAAGTTAAGCTCCACACCCATTCGTATTGCTGTCTTGATTATGCACAGGTATACTTCATATTCCTCTTTAAATTCCTTCTGCTGTTTTGCTTTTCTATTTTTATTCTTTAAATGATACATATTACCCCTTCGTTTGTTAAGCTTGTACTTTTTCTTGTATACAGATATATGATATTGCTCGTTGGAAACTGCACTGGATGGAAAAAAAGCTCAAAGAGGAGCTAGAAGATAAGAACACTGTTCAGGAATATGGCTGCCCTAACTGCCAAAGGAAGTAAAGTCCATTACTCTTGACGTAGTTATAAAATCTTTATATCTACAAGTTGTATTATGTTGTAAAAGCTGAATAGATGTTCCTTTCTGTTTTAGATATAATGCGCTGGATGCCCTGAGATTAATTTCTATGGAAGACGATTGTTTTCGTTGTGAAAATTGCAATAATGAACTTGTCGTGGAATGTAACAAGCTAACTTCGGAAGAAGTAGTAGATGGAGATGGTAATGCAAGAAGACGGCGAGAAAAACTAAAAGATATGCTTCAGAAGATGGAGGTCTGTTTATACATTTTAGCGGCTCAGTTTTATTATTCTAGAAAATCTGATAAAATTTAGCTGAAGCTGTTGCATCTTTCCATATTCGTGATGACACCAGAATGATTTATGAATTTTTTCCGAATATCAGATCTTAGATAACCAGTGCATGAGATTGCAAATAAGAGTCTGTAGCTGTATTTTAACGTTCTCTTGGTTGTTGGTATGATGTTCACAGTCATTTTAGATGTTAAGTTTTGCTTTCACAACAATCTCATGGCTTATATATTATATTAGGAATTGAGTATTGTTTCCCACTGCAGTATTCTTTCTCGTGCAACTCTTGGTTTTAGAATAAAGGTCTGCACCTTTACTTTAGTCATGCTGGTATAGTAGCTTACCATCGTCGCCATCACATACCCTTACTTTTAATTTAACAGTTTAAAAACTATGTAACTGTGATGTGGGTGTTTATACCTTTCTGTTTTTATCAATTACTTACTTAGTTATGTAGTTTGTCCGTTGACACAGTTGGCTTATAAAGTGCAGGTTCAGATGAAGCCACTGATGGATCAAATAAACAGAGTAAAAGACCTACCAGTTCCTGAATTTGGATCTCTTCGGGCATGGGAAACTCGTGCAGCTATAATTGCTAAAGCTAATGGTGATAACCCTAATAATCCTTCGAGGTCACAGGGTGGGTATGGTTCAACACCAATGCCATTTCTTGGAGAGACAAAGGTGATCATTAGTTATACTTTTCAATGTATTATAGAAGTTCAATGTTATGCAGGGCAGTGGTTTGTCACGAAATTGCCATTTTTTTACTTCAGTCAGTTCATGTTGATGCTTTTTTGTTCTCATTCCGCATGTGCATCTGCACATTTATGTTGTGGTAGAAAGCTGAGCGGATCAAAGTGTTTCTTTTCCCTTAGAGAACCCTAACGAGGGATAACTTACTCAGATACTTCTAAAGTTTTCCCTGCATTTTTCTTCTTGCAATGTGGTTAGTTGATCTTAAATCTTACATGGTTAGGTTGAGGTTAATATTGGTGAAGGAAAAGAAGATGTCAAATCTAAAGGTGCAGATTCTAGTCTGAAAGTCTTGCCTCCATGGATGATTAAGCAAGGAATGAATCTGACCGAGGAACAGAGAGGAGAGATGAGACAGGAATCAAAGGCTGATGGTGGCTCAGGAGGAGCTGGAAAACTTTCAGATGACAAGAAATCAGTTGGAAATGACGATGAAAAGGAGTTGCAGGCATGCTTTTGGGTACCATTTTTTTCTGTGTCCATTTAAATACCTCCAGTAGCATCTTCTGGATTGTGTTACCAGAATTTTTTTATAACTGTAGTTTCATTTTGCTTCAGGATGAGTATCTCAAAGCTTACTACGCAGACCTACTGAAGCGACAAGAGCTTGCTGCAAGGCCAAATCAACAAGAATCTGCTGGCGAATTAACCACTGACGCTCAATTGGCTACTACACCCTCAGACCGTCAAGTTGGTATAAAGTCGAAACGAGAAGAAGATGATGGAGAAGATGTTGAATGGGAAGAAGAGGCACCTGTACCAGGTCAGTACTTCGGTTATTAGTTGATCATATGAAACGCATTACTTAGTTAATTATCTATTGAAATTGCAAAGCTTCAACAAGTATAATACTTGTGAAGTTAAGATTAGTCTATCATAAGGATTATGATATGCTTCACTTGGTATATATGGCACTTGCAGCTAATGGAAACTACAAGGTGGACTTGAATGTGGAAGCAGAAGCTTCAGGTGGTGAAGAAGAAGATGATGTTGATTGGGAAGAAGGCTGAAAAAGCAAAGAGGATCAAATCAACCATTGATCGTAGAATTAAGGTCGATTGTGAATTCTCTCATATACACTATAATGACTTATAGCAACATTTTGGGAACCTCAACATCTACACCAAAGGTTGATGCATCTGTGATTGGAGTTATTACAAGTCTGCCGAAATATTTATGAGATTTATATAAATATTCAAAATATGGTGATAGTTTTGTAAATATAGATTACGGATAAGGTCTAATAATAATCCAAAAAATAAGAAATTTTATTTATTCTTTAATTTTTGAATTTATCATCTGTAAAATAGATAAATCTGGGAAATAGATTCACACACAAATTCTCATTAGCTTTATCCAGAATAGTTTTAAAAAATAATATTTTCTGGACGAAAATAATTTATTATGAATTTAACAGTTAAAAATAAAAATAAAAAACTGCTTTACTTGTTCACCAATACTCAAGAAAATAAAATATTGTTTGTCCATTTCCTATTGGCTCTTACGTGGACCTTATATCCTCAACAAGAATGCCACGTCAGATAATGTTATTATCTTGACCAAACTACCCTCGGCTAGCTTGCAAATTTACGCTACCGTCCAAATGACTGACTTAGTCCTCTGGGTTTATTTAGCAAAAGATGGAACTTTTACGGAGCAAATCACACAATACTGCTTCAAATACGAAAATTTGGGAAACTGGTTAGTGAAACATCTCTGGTTTTGTCTACTGATATTAAAATATGAGGAAATTGATTCGTCGTGTTCGGAGTTTTTATCTTTCTTCTGTATGATTTTGATGTGATCAAACGTTTTTAAAGTAAGCTTTTTGATCGTTTCATGATCCGTCGATAATTCTGACGACTAGATTACTTTTTTGTTGATCGGACTTTCTAATTTCTGTTTTTCAATTATGGAAAGCTTAGATGACACTGAGTAAGTAGTTTTTGGATAATTTCTTCTCTGGGTTTATAGTGTACACATGAAGCTACACGCCCATGGAGTTTAGGGTTTTTAACACAAGGGTCTTGTGATGTTTTCCTTATTCGTTGTCTTTACTCTTTATATGACCAAACTTTGTAGAGAAGTTCTTTAATTTCCGCCTTCTTTGTATCAAGTATAATACTTTGCTTGTTTTCTGCAGAGTTTATTACCTTTTAGTGATGGGTTTCGGTTCTGTCTATCGATCTCTATTGGATATATTTCCTCAGGTAAAATACTGTTCTTTGATTTTATTGATTAGATTACTGTAGCAGTGAAATCGCGAATGCATACTCGATTGTGTTCAGAATGCGCAAGAAACATGTACATGCAATGCAGATAGATATTACTTTGATCAAATAGTTTCAGATGTTTTATACCGTTTTGGATTTTGGCTTAATCATCTTTTGTTTTGTGTTTTCATATTGATTTCATGTCTTCTGTAGTCTTATTGAAACCACATTATAAATTATGTTCCTCTGCAGATTGATGCACGAATTTTGAGGGCTGTTGCAATAGAACACCCGAAGGATGCTGATGAAGCTGCTGCTGTAGTTTTATCGGAGATTTTACCTTCATTGACCTTAAGTTCAAATCTTAATTTTACTCAATCTTCGAAGAAATCATCTGGAAGTATTTCAGAGCAAGAAGGTATAACTTTAACCCATGAAAAATAACCATGTTTCTCTGGCTTTCACGTTCACAGCTCAAGGTTTCTCATGCTTCTATTCCCAGAGCACATTTGTTGATAAAAAATCTCGTTTAAACTGCAGTAGAGCGTGATTTGGAAGATGTTGTTTCTAGGTGCCGCGGTTTTCTTGAAGCTTCTGGTTCAAAGTCCAGCTCCTCATCTTCTACTGTAGCTATCCCCTTAGTTGTTGCTTGTGGCCACGAGACCAGTGCTCAAGGTAGTGATCTTGTCTCAAGTGTGAACGAGCCACCAAGTGATGGTCGTGATGGTTGCCACAAAGACCTCGTGAGTGAGGAAGTTCAGTCTTTGAAAAGAACTCGCGAAAAAGAGCAGGGAAACTATGAATTCTTTAATAGGTGTTTTGATGTTTCAAGCATAGCAAAACCTGGCTTGCACATGCACGTGCCAGAGGATGATATCACCTCAGTGGTCTCTGCCGACGCCCAAGAGAACTTTGATTTGACAACTGATCATTGGCAAGATCTTGGTTTTCATATGACATGGAACAAATTAGAAAATTCTGTACAGAAACTGGTCGATTTAGCTCCTGGAGATAATATGACAAATTCGCAGCAGGGTTCATGCTTTGAAGTTGGATCTGGTAGTAATAATGTTTTGGACGAGACTTCAAAGGGTTCATTGGCTTGTGAAAATGGTGATACTTTAAGCACAGCTACCCATGTATGCAGCGTTGATCACCTTGAAGAGATTATCGAAGATGCCAAAAGTAACAAGGTATGAGTTTTTAGGCTGTGAAGATATTTACTTTTTTGAAGATCTAGTTACCCAATTACTTTTTAAATGAGAGTTTCTGGCAGATACTTCAACATCTTTTTTTTTTCCTTTTGATGTAGAAAACGTTGCTTATTGTGATGGAGTCAGTTAAAAATCTGATGAAAGAAGTTGAACTTCAAGAGAAGGATGCAGAGAGGGCAAAGGAGGAAGCTGTTAGGGGAGGATTAGATACTCTTGAAAAAGTTGAGGAGCTCAAGAAGATGCTGGAACATGCGAAGGAAGCAAACAATATGGTAATGTTGTTATTACTTTTAATGCGCTAATTTATGTTGTTTAATGTGATTTGATTTTGTAACGAGAACTATTTTACTATGATTTGTTGTAGCATGCTGGAGAAGTATATGGAGAGAAGTCAATTTTGGTCACTGAAGTTAAAGAGCTTGAAAACCGGTTGCGCAACTTATCAGAGGAACGAAACAAATCTCTTGCTGCCCTTGATGAGGCATGTTTCCATCTGTTGGTTATAAATGTTTTCTCATCTTTTCTTCTTCATACTGTAGAGAGATTAAACTAATTATGTGTCTTTGTAGATGCGTGAAACTCTTGAAATAAGATTAGCTGTGGCATTGGAGATGAAAAAAGCTGCTGAGCAAGAAAAGAAAGAGAAAGAAGATTCTGCCCTTAACGCACTTGCTTACCAAGAAGCTATCATGGAGAAAGTAGTTCAAGAATCAAAGCTTCTACAGCAGGAGGCAGAGGAAAACTCCAAGGTAACATCACTACTGTTGTAAGACTAGCGAATGAGATTCTTCTCAACTCAGAATTCTTCTCATTCCCATTTTTTGTTTGGCTTTTCTTCTCTCCCTGCAGCTTCGAGAGTTTCTTATGAGTCGTGGTCAGATTGTTGATTCCTTACAGTAAGTCCCATTCTTGATCCAGCAACTGCACATTGATCCATCTGTTTAGAAAACCTTAGCGATTTTTTCCTGAAGAAATTTGTAATGATCTTGTTATTCGGATCGATCTTCTAATCTCTATTGGTTTTTGAGCAGGGGAGAAATTTCTGTCATCTGTCAAGATGTGAAGCTGTTGAAAGAGAGATTCGAAAACCGAGTGCCATTAACCAGATCAATCTCCTCGAGCCAGACTAGTTCATGCACACCGTCTTTGAGAAGCTTGGTGCTTGAGAATCCTTTTGAGCGATGGAATGGAGAGCTTGAAACCTCAAGCAACTACAAGATCGTAGAAGCAGCAGCATCCTCCATGAAGAAAGACGCTAATTATACTAAAGAGCTTCTTGAAGATGGCTGGGACATGTTTAACTAGGAGATTGAACTTTAAGGTGGCAGGTGCTGAAAGATGCAGTGAGTGTACATATTTAGGGTGTTCGTAGATGCTACAATAAAGAATCAATTGGATTCATTTCCTACTATTATAGACTAAAACTGAGATAGGAGATTGTATAGTGGTTCTTATTTAACGTTACTTTTGAGCTAATATGGATTTTCTTCTGCATTGTGAAAAATGCATGTCGTTTCTTATGTTGAATTATTAAAGAACATAACGATTAGATGTATTAAAGAACACAATAAAGCTTCACGCGGATTTGATCCGTTGATTAAAATGAATCAATGATTAGATGTATGGCTAAAAGAATCACAGTTCATTTTGTAATCATTTTTTCACTCTTAAGTTATGCGAAAAAGTAGAGACATTTCAGCCGCCAAGATTTTCAGCCGCCGGTGAGAAATCTGTTTCTCCAAAAAACTTCACCGAAACCGGCGGATAAAACAAATTTTTTTTATAATTTGTCTTTAATAATTGGTTTTTGGTGTGTTTAAACAATTTCTATAATTTTTCTTAGTATATGAATGATTTTGACCGTCTACTTTTCTCCAATTTTCCACTTTATCAAATTCCGAGAATTTGTACAAAAATTGTTCTTTTGCAAATAATATGTCATCTCCTTTGATTGATATTTTAATATAAGTTTTTTTTTCTCAATAAAAATCCTTGATCATTACTCCTGCATTATAATTAGTAATTACCTAGAGGAGGAAACTTCGCTTCTTCACCTCTTCATTGGCACGAGATCCATCGTAGTAGGAACACCATCGAAAATATCTATTTGATAATCTTTCACCTTGAATTTTAAATCATCGACAAAGTCTTGCGTAAAAAACGTATCAACTGAAATATTAGCACAAAATGCCTCTCTGACTCATTCTTCTTTATCTAATCTGCTAAATATTCAGCAACATCCATTATAAAAGTAAATTCCAACGGTTGTCATTTTTCTCCTTTTGGTCATCTCTTTAATTCCATAAAAGTTAATATCGTTGTAAGCATATAACTTTTGATTAATTTCCTCCTTGGCACACAGCTTTCTACTGAAATCGTTTGAAGCTCGTACAAATTAATTTTATCTCTGAATTTCAGAGTTTCATGATCCAGAAACACATTCACCAGAGTAGAATTCGCTTTTTTTTGCTAATTCATTTTAGTAAGCCTTAATTTTTCCACCTCGATGCACTATCGTGGTGTAACCTGTACCTATATCCATACTCAAAAAGTGATTTATGTTATTTAAACTTCTTAATTATTTTGGAAATTATAATAATGACCTAGCACCCACCATTTTTATTCACATCATTACAGTAATCTCTTAACTAGTAAAAGAGTTTGATATAAATAAAAGAGTATAATTTGCGCATATATATAGTCGAACATATTGTACATATCTTTCACATATTGAAACACAGTTATATAACTTCCATAATTTGACAAAATTTAAACAATTTTTTCATATAAGAATTTGTCTTAGTAATAAATAAGGAAAAAAAGAAACAGCAGATAAAAAAACAAAACAATTTTTATGATTTGTCTTAATAATATTTGGTCTTTGGTGTGTTTAAACAATTTTTATAATATTCATATAATTTTTACAATTTTCAAACAATTTTAGACAATTTAATTTTTTTTATATAATTTTTTTAGAAAATGGTTGAAATCTATGGTTTAAAAAATAAATTAATTGATTTTTATAACAGTTTTTGTAAATTTTTAAAATAAATGGTTAAAAACAAAATCAATGGTTTATAAATAAAATCAGTTGATTTATAAATAAAAGGTTAACAAATTAAATGAATGGTTTATAAAATAAATCATTTGATTTTTATAACAATTTTTAAAACATTTTTTTCATAATTTGTCTTAGTAATAATTGGTCTTTGGTAATAATAAATCACAAGATCATTCTTTATTCCTACTACACAATAAAGCTTCACGCGGATAGGGATCAAAGTGATTTGATCCGTTGATTAAAATGATATCAACGGTTAGATATATTCCTTTAGGAAAAACAAAAAAAAAAGCGTGCTATTCGATCGAAAAATTAAGGTCTTATTATAGAAGAGAGTATAAAGAAATAATGAGAAGGCGAAATCCAGAATATCTATGAAGCTGAAGGTGCCTGTGGAATGGACAAAGCTTCTTGATGAGGCAGAAGTTGAAGAGATTATGTCAAAAGAACCGGTGAATTTTGATAAGGTCTTTAGCTGAGAGACATTT
Organism: Lepidium aucheri; assembly: GCA_900406435.1. NCBI lineage: Eukaryota > Viridiplantae > Streptophyta > Magnoliopsida > Brassicales > Brassicaceae > Lepidium > Lepidium aucheri. The sequence goes on along the minus strand of OVBA01000009.1, from coordinate 105,359 downwards.
ACGGAATAGAAGAAACTGGAAGGTGAAAGTTCTGATAAAATGACTGACAAGAAGATTATCAAGTATTTTGTGGTGAATGTGTTAGCTATATCCGGCTTCAATTTCACACACTCTTTTTTATTAACTCCATTATTTCGTCAAATCCTAAGAATTCTTAACTAGAAAATATATTGTTTAGTTAGAAGTGTTTGAAATTTGTTCGAAAATTGTTCTTTTGTAAACAATATACCATTTTCTTTAATTGATATTTTAATATAATTTATATGCTGAAAAAAAAATTAATGGTTTATAAGTTAAATCAATCGTTTATGAATTAAACCAGTTGATTTTTATAACAATTTTTATAATTTTTAAACAATTTTTCATAAGTTGTCTTAGTAATAATTGGTTTTTGGCGTGTTTTTAGTAGGACAAAATCGTTCTTTATTTTTATTGGTCCATGCAGCTTCACGCGGATCATGATTTGATCCAGTTGATTAATATGAAATGAAATGGATGCAGGAAAAACAAAATTAGAGGGGGTTAACATTAATTCTCTAACTAGTATTCTGATCACTTCACGGCAAAAAGAAATTAGTTACATCATTTCATTTTGTTTTCTTTTTCACTCAAGTCATGGCAAAAAACCGAGAGAAATTGATGGTAATAAAGGTTCGAAGGAGACAACCAAGAAATCATTAATTCGGTACATGGGAAAGTCCAGCAATTTAGTCTGCATAATTGGATTCGAGAAATTAATCACTGGAAATCTCGATTCAATCACGTGGAGTTCATATGGATTAATAGATCATGCAACAAAGCAGCCGATGCTTTAGCTCGATCTCATGATGTTAATGTGCCTTTTCAAATCTTTCCTTTAGTTCCTCGTTGTATTTTACACTTTATCCATGAAGACTATGTTTTATCGAAGTAATATAAGTTTTTATGATGTTAAAAGAAAAAGAAAATTAGACTTTAATTTCTGGTATTTCTAATTAGTGAATGAATAAACAAACAAAATCCTATATGATAAAATTGTACATAAAACTAAAAAAATTAAATCAAATTAAATCATACAAAACAAATCTACCTCCAATGGAATAATGAATCCAAGAAAGCACCAAGATTCTTGTGCTTTACCACAGATCATGTGCTTAACTTCATTTATGCAGAAATCCAAACGTATATTTTTCCAATGGAAACCACGTACAAGCCTCTAAGTCATCGATAACTCTAAAAAAAAGGAAGCATTGTGGATAGTTACCTAAATTTCTCTTAACGAAACTAAAGCTACATAACTTACCATGGTTGAGAGGATACATATGACAATCTAATTCACAAAGCAACCCATGTTTTACAAGTTAGTACCTAATCATGATACCATTTACTATGAACCAACATTCCTGCTTTTTCCGGTCTTTGCTGTTCGCAAGAAAAGCATCCGCATACTCTTAACTTTTCGGTTTTGGCTCCGAGTCATGTGCCAAATATGGCAAAATTGTGGATGATCGGCAAACCATCTTTGGTCGCTATTACTTAGATGATCCTCTAGAAAGGTCACCGTCTTGTTATCATCACAACATGAAGACATTTTACAACTTTTTGCATATTGGGTTAGAGGGGGCATCTCCAAAGGCTTCATCGGTCATATATTCCCTGAAATCCAAACATATGTGTATTATATAGTTTTATATATAGTCTAACCTAGTCTTGACAAAATACAAATAGTTCTAAAGGTTGTGATCTGGTCTCAAGTGTGAATGAGCCACCATATATTGGTCATGATGGTTGCCACAAAGACGTCCCGAGTAAGGAAGTTCAAATCTTTGAAAATAACTCGTGAAATAGAGGAGGGAAGGTATGAAATCTTTGGTAGGTGTTTTGATGTTTCAAGCAAAGCAGAACCTGGCTTGCACATGCACGTGCCACAGGGTGGGGTGTTGCCTCAGTGGTCTCTGCCGAGGCCTAAGAGAACGTTAATTCAACAAGTGATCATTGGCAAGATCTTGGTTATCATATGACATTGAATCAACCAGAAAGTGCTGTACAGAAGCTGGTTGATGTAGCTCCTGGAGATACTATGACAAATACACAGCAGGGTTCATATTTTGAAGTTGGATCTGGTAGTACAAATGTTTTGGTTGAGACTTCAAAGGCATCGTTGTCCTGTAAAAATGGTGATACTTCTAGCACAACCACCTTGAAGAGATTATCGAAGATGCCATAAGTAACAAGCTATGATATGAAATCTTATCATTTTTTCGGCTGTGAAGATATTTTATCTTTGTTTTACATACATTGCATTTATGTTCACTGCTACTGAGGTCCGGAAAAGCTATACCCAATGCTACCAACATCTAGTTACTTACCTGCATTTTGGTAGATCAGAAAGAACCCATTACTATGGTATTCGAAATGAGAGTTCCTGACAGATACTTCAACATCACTTTTTTTTCTTTGTGCAATGTAGAAAACCTTGCTTTTTGTAATGGAGTTGGTTTCAAACCTGATGAAAGAAGTTGAACTTCGACAGAAGGATACAGAGAAGACAAAGGAGGAAGCTGTTAGGGGAGGTTTGGATACTCTTGAAAAAGTTGAAGAGCTCAAAAAGATGCTGGAACATGCGAAGGAAGCAAATAATATGGTAATGTTGTTAGTACCTATAATGTACTCATTTATGTTGCTTAATGTGATTTGATGTTGTAACGAGAACTATTTTATTATGATTTGTTGCAGCATGCAGGAGAAGTATATGGAGAGAAGTCAATTTTGGTCACTGAAGTATATGGACCTACCTTATAGTAAGTCCCATTCTTGATCTAGCATTGGTCCGTCTGTTTCGAAAACTTATGAATCTCTTAGAGCGATTTTTTCCTGAAGAAATTTGTAATGATCTTGTCATTCGAATCGATCTTTTAATCTCTATTGGTTTTTGAGCAGGGGAAAAATTCATGTCATCTGTCAAGATGTGAAGCTGTTGAAAGAGAGATTCGAAAACCGATGCCATTAACCAAATCAATCTCTTCGAGCCAGACTAGTTCATGCACCATCTTTGAGAAGCATACTTTTTAAGAATCCTTTTGAGCGATGGAATGGAGAGCTTGAAACCTCAAGCAACTACAAGATCGCAGAAGCAGCAGCATCCTCCATGAAGAAAGACGCTAATTATACTAAAGAGCTTCTTGAAGATGATTGGGACATGTTTAACTAGGAGATTGAACTTTAAGGTGGCAAGTGAAATGATGCAGTGAGTGTACATATTTAAGGGTTCTTAGATGCTATAATAAAGAATCATTGGATTCATTTCCTACTATTATAGACTAAAACTGAGATCGGAGATTGTATAGTGGTTCTTGTTTAACGTTACTTTTGAGCTAATATGGGTTTTATTCAATGCTTTGAAAAATTCATGTCGTTTCGATATGTTGAAATTATTATCTCCTTATCAACGGGACCTACACGCACTTGCTAGACTCCAAAAACAGAAAAAGGCTTAAACTTGGGCGGTCCGTTGAGTTAAGCCATAAACTTTGGAAAAGGAACCAGACAAAAAAGCTTCCTTTCAGTTCAAATAAAGAAAAAAAAAAATCATAAATTCACGGACACAAACTCATGTCCTAATTCTCAGATATCTCTGTGTTCAATCATCGTAGGATTGTCTTCTTCTCGTGTTCTGCTATAATGGCGGTGATAATGCTTATGCGACAGTAAGCTCGACTTTTTTTGAAACGTTTGTCTCCTCTTTACGCAATCTTTGTGTTCTTTTTTTTTTCTTTCTTTCTTAGTATATCAATTTATTCGGATCGTGAGACTTCTTCTTCTTGTTTATTCTACTACTTCATCTCAATGCCGATTGTAGAAAAAGGAGGGGACATTTTACTTAACTCTGTTTAGTGGGTTTTGTTTTGTTTTAGCTTTGAGATGATGATTTAGCTGAATCGATAAGTGGTTTATGGTGGATCTTTGGCTAATTTGATTTTGTTACATCTATTAAAAGGTAGAGAGCTTTTTCGTGATTAATTTCACAGTAATTGAAGCAGAGAAATCTGAGCTTTGGTGTTTTGATCTGTTTTCTTAACTCTAACAATAACACTCATGTAACCTCACGCGATTTTGTTTTACTTGTGATTTCAGGGATTTTCATCGTTTGCATTACTAAAGTTTAGGGAGGAAGAGGGAAGCTTTCTGCTTTGTTCTAATAATGGTAGCTTGGTCACTCTCAGTTGGTCTAGGATCTTGTTGTCTCAATAATGGCATCACTAGAACATGGACTTCTCCTTCTGCTAGGGATTTTACTGGTAAGGGCAAGACTAAACCTGGATCTGAGGCACTGATAGTTACAAAAAAATGTTTTTTGGGGGATTTGGTTACAAGCACATTGCAAAGTTACCAGTTAAGCAAAATTTGTGCTTCAAAGACTTCTATTGAGTTGAGGGAACAGGTGTCTACTAGTAAAGCTCAGGTCGATGGTGTAAAGAAGGTAACATCGTATTTGTTCAGGACGAAATCTGGTGCTCTTGTCAAAGTTAAAGTTGAAAAGAAGAGAGAAAAGTACAGCATCATGGTTTATGTATCATCTCTTGAACTAAGTGGTGACGACAAGAGTAGACTGGTGATGGTGTGGGGTGTATATAGGTCTGATTCTTCATGTTTCTTGCCTCTGGACTTTGAGGACTCTTCCCAAGACACACAAACCCACACAACAGAAACTCCATTTGTTAAAAGCTCCTTGTCTGAGTTGATGCTTGGGCTAGAATTTGATGGGAAAGAATCTCCTTTCTACCTATCATTTCATCTGAAGTTAGTGTCAGGAAAAGATCTAGATGGTCGAAAAATGCGGACACACAGGGACACTGACTTCTGTGTTCCCGTTGGTTTTACTGCTGGTCATCCATTGCCGTTAGGTCTTTCTTCTGGGCCAGATGATGATTCCTGGAATTTTGCATTCTTTTCAAGAAACTCAACGAATGTGGTTTTATGCTTGTATGATGATAGCACAACAGATAAACCTGCTTTAGAGCTTGATCTTGATCCTTATGTCAACCGAACAGGTGATGTTTGGCATGCTTCAATTGAGAGTACATGGGACTTCGTGAGATATGGCTACCGTTGCAAGGAGATGTCTTACTCGGAAGAAGATGTCAATGTTGAAGTTGAGCCTATTATTTTGGATCCATATGCCATAGTCATTGGTAAATCTGTATCTCCTATGTATCTAGGAAGCTTATTTAAGAACCCGTCTTTTGATTGGGGAGAAGATGTGTCTCCGAATATACCACTGGAGAAACTTACTGTTTACCGGTTGAATGTGAAGAGTTTTACACAACACAAATCCAGCAAGTTGCCTAGTAATGTAGCAGGGACTTTTTCTGGTGTAGTTGAGAAAGTTAACCATTTGAAATCCCTTGGAACCAACGCTGTACTCTTGGAGCCGATATTTTCGTTCTCCCAGCAAAGAGGTCCCTACTTTCCATTTCATTTCTTTTCACCAATGGACATGTATGGACCTTCCAATGGCCTTGAATCCGCAGTTAACTCAATGAAAGAGATGGTGAAGAAATTGCACAGTCAGGGAATCGAGGTACTTTTGGAAGTAGTTTCTACACATACTGCTGATTCCGGATCTCTTCGAGGAATTGATGATAGTTCTTACTATTACAAAGGAAGGGTCAATGATCTAGATTCTAAAAGTTACTTAAACTGTAACTATCCTGTTGTTCAGCAATTGATTTTGGAGAGCTTGCGTTACTGGGTTACTGAGTTCCATGTAGATGGATTTTGTTTCATAAATGCTTCCTCTCTCTTGAGAGGTGTTCATGGTGAACATCTCTCTCGTCCTCCCTTGGTTGAAGCAATATCTTTTGATCCACTGCTTGCAGAAACAAAACTAATTGCTGATTTCTGGGATCCACATGATATAATGATGCCAAAGGAAGTAAGGTTCCCACATTGGAAGAGATGGGCAGAAGTCAATACAAGATATTGTCAAAATGTAAGGAACTTTGTGAGAGGCAGAGGCATTCTTAGCGATCTGGCTACAAGAATTTGTGGAAGTGGTGACATATTCACAGATGGAAGAGGTCCAGCTTTCTCCTTCAACTACATTTCTAGAAACTCAGGACTCTCTCTTGTTGACTTAGTCAGTTTCAGTGGCCCTGAGCTAGCTTCAGAGCTAAGTTGGAATTGTGGGGAAGAAGGAGCAACAAACAAATCAGCTGTTCTTCAAAGAAGGCTAAAACAAATCCGCAATTTCTTGTTTATACAATACATTTCACTTGGAATTCCAGTACTCAACATGGGAGATGAGTGTGGAATCTCGACAAAAGGCTCGCCTTTGTTGGAATCACGGAGATCTTTTGACTGGAACATGCTAGATTCAGCTTTTGGTACACAGATCACGCAGTTTATCTCCTTCATGACTTCAGTAAGAGAACGAAGAAGCGATGTGTTTCAAAGGAGAAACTTTTTGAAACCTGAGAACATTGTTTGGTATGCAAATGACCAAAAAACTCCGAATTGGGAAGACCCTAATTCCAAATTCCTTGCATTGGGGATCAAAGCGGAGTCAGAGGAAGAAGAAACTGCATCATTTGTTGAGCCAACTGAACCAAAGAGCAATGATCTGTTCATCGGATTCAATGCAAGTGATTTAGCTGTGAGTGTAATCTTACCATCACTTCCCGACGGAAGCAAATGGAGGCGACTAGTCGACACAGCTCTTTCTTTCCCGGGATTTTTCTCTGCAGAAGGAGAGACTGTTGTAGCAGAAGAACAGATGCAGCAACAGGTTGTGTATAAGATGAAGCCATACAGTTGTACCCTTTTTGAAACCATCTATATTACTGCTTAGAACTCGAGTTATGATTATTTTGTATATGTTATTGTGTTGTCATATTTACCAATAAGAGTATTCATTTACATAATTGACTTCCATTATATCTCATATATACAAGTCTCTTGCATACAATGCTAAGTGAATTATGGTGTCAACCTGCCTTGTCATGGTGGACCTAATCCTTCACACCTGTGGCATATATCCACAGCTCCAAGAGGTCATTAATCCCATTTTCGATGGCCTCGCTGATGACATATGGTGATGGTGGTCCGATTCAACCACACCAATCCATGCCTCAAAAAGCCACGATGTTTAGTGATGCCCACATTTCAACATATCTACCTATGGCTGCAGCTGCCCTCCTCCCCATTGGCAAACCAAACAGTTCGTGGATACTAATCCTATGATGCACTACACTAGCTATGCAAACAATTACTCCTATTGCTTTATCTATGTTTCTCATGAAGAGCCTACATATGTTTTCCATCTGTTTGATTAATCTAAGAAAGAAGAAACTATTGTAATGACAAGAGTTTATATTTCTTTGTAGATTTCTAGAGACTTTCCATCAAAACAGAGATATAATCAGATTATCTTTTGGTAAAGATAATGGAATAAGATTCATGGCCATACCATAGCCATCACATTAAGGAAAGATGCATTATCAATCCATTACGCTAAATGAAAAGTGTACAAGTTTGGTGATACAACGGTTTGGCAGAACTAGCCACCCCTAGCTTCTCTTCTAGCGGCATCATGAAGTAAATCAACATCAACTCCATCAGGAGGTAGCTGCACGTACCTTACCACTGATCCTCTGATGAAACAGTTCCTCACTGAAAGCTACACATTTCAACAACAAAAATACAAAAGCTAAAAAATCAGCATACAAGATTCATAGAGGAAATCCAGAAGTCTTTTCACTGAAAAATCTATTGCACTGTTGAGTAAACTTGACAAACCCCAATAGCTAACTAGTTATATCTCAAGATTCAAGATAATGTAACAGCAGAAATAGAAAAATTCACACCAGTTTCTACTGGAAACCACTAAGGAACAAGTTCAAGCACACACATCTGCTACTCCAATAAACCCTAATATCCCAAACTAAGATGAAATCGTTTTTAAAGAAGAAATTGTTACCATATGAGGGTACTTGTCCTGATCAACAACCCTAGTGTTCTCGAGCTTGATATTCAGATACTGATCAACTGAGTGAAGCGTTCCTCTAATGGCTAAATCATTCTTCAGCTCAACCGTCACTTCTTGTCCAACCAAATCCTTGAAGTAAGAAAAGAACAACTGCACCAAAAGACACATTACCAAAAACCCTAAATCATCAGCGTAACCCAAAACCTGAAATCGTTCAAAAACCCTAGAAACATTGGCTAAAAGTAGATACACCCACGAAGAAAAAAGAAACCTTTGTTAGGTCAAACTAAAGAAATTCAACAATCAAGTTCAATGAAGACGATGAAAGTAAACAATTCGCAAAATTTACCATTTTTTTCTCTGCTGATTACTTCCTCTGCTCGCAATTCGACGAAGAAGGTGTTTGAGACTTAACGACTTCTGTCGAGTAGAGAGTACCCTAAATAAGCTTTGGGTTTAATATTAATTTCTAAAAGTTTGGGAAAAAATTCGATAACTCAAATAATATAGGCCTCGAAAAGAAAATATTTTAAAACTTTATGCGTCTTTTTCTGTTACCAGCCAAAACCTAAAAACCAAAGATTTACACAAATCATATCTTACGCATATATAGGTGATTTGTTGACGATAATCTTCATTGTTTGATTTTGTTTCCATGATTTTGTGACGAAGAAGGAAGACAAAAAGAAGAAAAAGAACTCAGATTTTTCTTAGGTGTGATTTTGAAACTTTGCTTAATGGCTTCTCAAAGTTATTCAACACTTGGGTTCACTCTTCTTCAAGAGCAAGGAAGCATTGAGATCATCAAGGTGAGTTTTTGAATCTTCTCTGTTTTACTATCTTCTTCTTCTTCACTTATTTGGTTCTTACGTCTATGAATGACTCAGAGGAATGTAGCTTGTCTAGTGAATCATGGAGGAAGAAAACAGAAAATACTACCAAAAATCTCCTTTAACATGAAACCACTGCCTCCATCAAAGAGGTATTTCGTAGTAATATCTACTACCTTTTGATCTTTCTTGTTGTTAAAAGCATATTTCTTTTGATTACTAGCAGTTCGGAGAAAGCTAGGCTAAAGCCTTCGCGAAAGAATCACAATCCAAAGATAAGAGATATAGAGAACGACCTGTTAAAAAGAAACCATTTTTATGCATGTGAGATCCTTATCTCTTTGATGATTGAACAACATAGACAAGCAACAATGCAATCTCTAAAGAAATCACGTAGAGAACTCTCAGAGCTTTTGACTCGGTTGTCGATTGGCATTGCTGGAATGGGCATTGCTATACTCTTCTCTGTGGTCTTTAATGTCGCTTGTAGGCGAATACCCTTTTGTGAAAACATGTTCTTTGATAGTACAGTGAGTTTCAGTTTGATATTGCTCTCGTGGGCAGTGAGTAGACTCGAGGAAGCTATTGTTGATGGCACTAAGAAAGCAATTAAAGAAGAAGAAATCAAAAATACAGTAGAGAGAAGAATCGAGGAAGTTTTGGTTAGAGCTGCGACAGTTATCATCATGGTTGCACTTAGGTTTAGTTAAATGTTATTATCTTATGATTTGGAGTTGAGCTTTTAACTCCAATGAGGGCTTGCTTGAATGGTTGATTTGTATATGTTAAGATGTTAAAAACATGATTTTTTTGAGAGGTTACAACAATCCAAACCAGAGAAGCTACAGAGTTGAATGAACTATTACATTTGCAGAGAGGCTATTTTTTCCTTTTAAAAAACACGAATCTCTCTGTTATTTGATCTAACTCGAATCTCAAAGTAAAAGTAATCTCATGAGAAATGAATCTTTAGATACTAGATAACAAACTGAGGATTATGTGTATTTAATATTTTTCTTTGAAGAATGGAATCTCTTATAGCAACTTAGCTCATCACTTTTGATACCACACCAGCTCCAACTGTTCTACCTCCTTCCCTTAGAGCAAATCTTTGACCTGTTAAAATTACATTACAGAAACAACTTGAGCTACTTGAGAAAGTTGAAGAAACTCGAACTTAAAGAGTTAATGGAGATATAGAAAGCCAGATAATCTTACCTGCTTCAAGTGGTACAGGGAGAATTAGCTCGAAAACTGCAGTGACATTGTCACCGGGCATAACCATCTTCACATTTTCAGGCAATTCTACTTTCCCGGTAACATCAGCTGTCCTCAGATAAAACTGAGGCCTGTAGTTAGAGAAAAACGCAGTATGACGTCCACCTTCGTCTTTTGTGAGCACGTAAATCTCTGCTTCAAACTTTTTGGCAGTCTTGCAAGAACCAGGCTTAGCAATTACCTAAACAACACAAAGTTAGATTCAGTAAAGCTACTATTGCGATATTGAGCTTATCACTCTTCAACATTACAAGGATTGTGAGCTTACCATTCCTCGCTGGATATCTTCTCTCTTTAGTCCACGCAACAAAAGTCCTACATTATCACCAGCCTAACATATTTGAAAATATAAAATCAATATCACATGCCTATAACGTTGTTGTATGAAAATATCTCTCCAAGTATCCCTTACCTGTCCATTGTCCAAAATTTTCTTGAACATTTCAACGCCAGTTACCGTGGATTTCAATGGAGGTCCCTAGAAATTAAATCTCGCAATTAGGCTTAAGAAGAAAATTTACAACAACAATGTTTAATTGTAATAGCAGCCAGGACTAACTCACTTGACTTAACCCCAATATCTCTACTTCTTCACCTACTTTAATGGTTCCCTGTTCGATACGGCCGGTTGCAACAGTTCCACGTCCCTTTCAAGAAAAAGGCATCGTTATATATTTTCCAGAAACATTTGAGTGGATTAAAAAAAATACAAACAAACAAGAATATAGAGTAGCTATACCTGGATCGAGAAAACATCTTCAACTGGCATCAGGAAAGCTTTGTCAAGAACACGAACAGGGTCAGGTATATATTCATCTACAGCTTCCATAAGCTTCAATATGGCTTTCCGTCCTATTTCGTCGTTTGTGCCCTGCAATGCAGACAGAGCGGATCCTCTAATGATAGGAATATCATCCCCAGGAAACTTGTAGAAGCTGAGAAGTTCTGGCAAGAGAAACAGTTGATGTAAGAAAACTTATACTCAGTAGGGGAAGAGTCCGAATTTGTAATTTCCTGACATAATTTTATACAAACCACGTAGTTCCATCTCTACAAGCTCCAACAACTCTGGGTCATCAACAGCATCAACTTTATTCAGGAAGCAAACAAGTGATGGAACACCAACCTGTGGAAATTACAAATCATGGATTCTGGCCAATAATCTTAACTCACGAGTATCTTAGATTGTAAAAGTTCGAACCTGACGAGCAAGCAGAATATGCTCCTTAGTTTGAGGCATTGGTCCATCTGGTGCTGATACCACGAGAATTCCACCATCCATTTGTGCAGCTCCAGTAATCATATTCTGAAAATTAGCAACTGAGGCTATGACATTCAAAGTGTTTATCAAATCATTTCAAACATAAATCATGTACTGATCTATGTTACTCCATTAATCAATTAAAATGTATACTACAATATTCAGAGAGTCACAAGAATGAAAAATTAAACGCAAAGAATATGTTATATGCATGTTTAGGAAGACTAGGATGGCACTTTCCATAATCTCATTACAGGCAACAGTTCTAACACAGATAAAAAAAATGATAATATCTTACTTTGACATAATCTGCGTGTCCAGGGCAATCCACATGAGCATAATGACGCTTGGTAGTCTCGTACTCCACATGAGCCTACAGAAGCAGGTACTGTCAAGTAAGAACCACTTCAACTCTACTCAACAATGGAAACATAAGAGAACAAGATAACTGCAGACCGTTGCAATAGTAATTCCCCTCTTCTTCTCTTCAGGAGCTTTATCAATTTCATCAAAAGCAATAGCCTTAGCTTTACCCTCTTCAGCCAACACCTTTGTAATTGCAGCAGTCAAAGTGGTCTTCCCATGATCAACGTGTCCAATTGTTCCAACATTTACATGAGGTTTTCTACCCAAAAAGAAACAATTTTGAACTAATTAGTAATACAAAAATCACATTTCTCTTCACCCTCATCACTCTTTCACTATTTTGTAACTAAAGAGAAGCATATAATCAATCAGAACAAATTCAAATCAAACTAATATATCTAATAACCCAGAGAAATCTGAACTCTGAAGAGTGAGTTAAAAGGATAAACCCACGTTCGGGTGAAAGTAGCCATCGATCTCCACCACGAAGTCGCGTAATTTTGGGAACAACGATCATCTCCTCCGACGAAATGTGAGATGGAGTAAGACGAAGGTATGGAACCTCCACATCGTAGATAGATCTGAGAAGAAAATGGAATAAGACGCTTCGAGGTAGAGTTTCGAAGAGCTACGGACGCCATTTAGGAGTTGAATTGGTCGGAGCCACAGAAAAAAAGAAGAAGTGAAAGATCGAAACTTTTGCTTCTCGCCTTGAAATGGTGATTGGGGTTTAAGAGAGGGTTAATTATTTTACCGAGGGTTTATGTTAAATCGAAACGGATTCTTTTATATCCGACCCGTAAGCATAATGGGCCTCAAAAATTTCATTTTATCCGACTCGTAAACCCATTATACGAGTAATGGGCCTAAAATTATAGCAGAAGGTCAATTGCGTTTGATTTTGGTACATTTTACGTCAAAGTAAGAATATTCAGACTTTACTCGGACTAGTAACCACATATTTTCGAGTATATATTTGATTGTTTTTTTGTTACAAATAATCGTTTTTTACCAAACCAATATGATTTTTTTGGTACAATTTGATTTTATTTATTCAAAACTAGCTGACTGCCGAGGACAGGTGGCCAGTGGGGCCACTTCACAAATCCTCAGGTACCGGGTTCGAATTTTCTCAGGTGCATGGAGAAAGAAGAAATGGAGTTTTAGAGTTTGGGTTTTGGCTATAGATCGGGTTTTGTCGATCCAATTATAATAAAGTTTTAGTGGATATCTATTAGTTACCACATTTTTAAAATCAAAACTAGAATAAAAAATTGACCCAAACCAAATAGAGTAACTAAATGGCCAACTTTTCAGTCGTACCAAGAAGAGTTTTCCAGGTTAAGCTTATTTTTTTACCATCTCTCCCTCGCTGTTATTTCCGAATCGTTGAATCATAAAGTTGATTTTCTCGCTCCTAAAATTCGAGAGAATGCTAGTTGATTCTTTTCTGTATCTTCTGTTTTCTTTTTTTACTCGTGCTCTCGATTTAAAATATATTTGCCATTGAAAAGAGATAAATTCAGAACTATGATCGAACCTAGTATTTTGAGATCAAGTAAATATATAAAGCATATTTTCAAATTTAATTTAAAATAGAAAAGTTGTAAGAGATAAAACAACTGAAGAATGGAGGCAAATTACCAGAAACTTATAAAAACAAGTAAAAGGAGAAGAAAAAAAGCACACCACTTTAAAACTAACATTAAGCTTTGGATGATGATTCTTCTTCTTCATCATCTTCAATGTCCCAACTTAAATCTTCATCATCTTCTGCAGCACTCAGACGTTTACGTAGCTCAGCTCTGTTTGGACTACCACCAGACCGAGTCACTTCCTTACCATCAATGCTACTCATATCCTCAATCTCGTCCCATCCTAAATCTTCTTCAGATGGTGGTTGAGTTGATGAAGAAGCAGCAACATCTGGTTTAGCTGAGTTTTGAGACGAAACAACAGCCTCATCAGATTTGGGTTTTTCCGACTCCGCGATTGGAACCTTATCAGATGCAGGAGGAGTAGCATCAACAACTGGTTTTGCTTCTGGTACTTTCTCATTACCAGATTCCTTCTTCTCCTCAGATTCTGTATCTGTCTTTAAACAAACATTACTTACTTCAGGAACTGAATCTGCACTTTTCACTTCATCTTGTGTGTTTACTTTAGCTTCAGAAACTGAACTTGTTACTTCATCTTTCACAATCTCATTCACATTTCCACTACCTGTACCATCACTCCCTTCAAGTTTCAATCTCGAAACTTCTTTTGTAGCTTCTTCAACATCTTTCTCACTGCTCTCTTCATCATCATCAATATCCCAGCTCAATTCTTCTTCATCTTCCAAAGAAATAGCACGTTTCACAAGATTAGCCCTTAGATCCTCAGCTTGCTTAAGCTTATGAACCTTATAGAAATACCTAAACCAGAAAGTCTCATGATCAACCATACTTGGAACAACCCTTTTATATACTCCTTTCATATCTCCATTCTCTTCAAACAATTTCTCCATCTCTTCAGCTTTTTCATCCATAGAAAATCCAGATTCCCACTTTTTGTAATCATCTGAATCCTCAGGTTGTTCACAATACGTGTTGAGATCGCATTGAACAACACGAATCTGAGCATCGAAACGACTATATGGTTTCGAACTAAAGCTATCACGACGACCAAAACTCTGACTACTATTAGTATCAGAAGAATCAGATTCATTACCAGCGGCTAAAATCGCTTCCTTACCTTGAGCAATAATATCAGCCGTACCTTTCAGTACTGTATTTCCAAGTTCATCAATGGCATGTCCAACGGTACCAAGCGATCCTTGCGCTACCTCGATCTCCTTCTTCAAACCTGTACCAAATTCTTCGAGATCTCGTCGGTAAGTTTCAATCACAGATTCGGATCTGGTGGCTATGGTTTTCATTAAACCACCAAAACTCCATCCTCCGTCGTCGTTAGTGTTATCTTCTTCTGGTGGTTTATGCTCATCACTATTTCTCGGTGAATCGGATTCCGATTCGGTTCCTGGAGGATCTGGATCGTCCGAGAATACGGATTTGAAGAAATTCATAGCGTAAACTCAGATCTTACCGATTAATGCTGTATGAAATTAGGGTTTTCAGAGAATTTGATCCGAAGATGCGAATTGGTGTCCGAAATAAGAATATCACAAACAACAAATTTGGTGTATGTTATGTTTTTTTTTTTTGGCAAATTAAAAGATATAAATATATTTTATTGTGATAATAAAGGCAAATAGCGTCCAGTANCCCCAAAAAAAAAAAAAAAAAAAAAAAAAACAAATAGCGAAGACTGGGTTGACTATTTTTCCACTTTAAGGAACATATTTACGAGCCCAAACATGTTTCACCATTATCATGAACTCACAATATCTACCAGAGATGGGCATTTTGGTTTAATTTCGGCTATATAGTTCGGTTTAGTTAATTTGGTTACATAAAAACTCTAACCAAATTTAATCAATCTAATATAGTTTGACTTTAGTTCCGATTGGTTTATATTTGATTTAAATCAATTTGATTTGTTTTAGTGTGGTTAAATAAAAATAAGTTGAATTGTGTAACTAAATCTATTAAAAAAAATTACTTTTTAAAAAATTACAGTTATAATAATAAGATAAGAGGAAAAAAGGATATAAAATAGGTAGATTTTTTAATATTTCAAAAAAAAATGATAACATTGTTTAATCACAACTTAGAGACAATAAATTTTACTAAAAAAAAAGTCAATGGGTTAACATAGTGAAATACTTTAAAAATTTTAAATAATAATACATTAATAAATAGATAAAATAAACATAGTAAATTTTTATAACTTTTGGAGCATTCTTCCTATCTTTTTTATTTTACATTTTTTTAGTATTAAATGTATGAAGCTTTTAACCAAAAGAAAATGTAAGAAGCAATATATAAAGGGCTTTATGGCCCAATGTTTAGAAGTAAAGCCCAATATAAACAGATATTGGGCCGTTGATCAATAGCGCGCAACAAAGTGGGTTTATTCGTAGCCTAACTCAAATAAATACCATGAAACCTAATTCCTTACATAGAAGAAGACCAATCGTAGTCATTTTCCCGATCACCCATTGTTTTCAATTCAAGTTTCCGGTGAGTTGCTTTTGCTCAGATTCAGTCACACTGCACAAACAAAAGTTTTGCTTGGATTAAGAGCAAAGAGTCTCTGATGGTGATGAGAAAGCTACAGTTACCGTTGAGCCAAACGCAGAAGGTTAGGTTTGAAAGAGCAATTGAGCGGCTTCAATCATTGTCATCGACGGTGAACTCTGATGCTTCTGTTATTGTTACTGACTCGATTCCTGTCAACCATGAAGATGCCTATCTCAAGTAATTACATCTCATTCTCACTCTTTACGAAGCTTAGGAGTCTTAGTTTTTGGTTTGAATTTGTTTTTGAACTTATTGGTTTTTGATTAAAGGGGACACGGAACTTCCGAGGTTAATGGTGAGTTGCTTTCCACGGTTTGTGGAGTAGTGGAGCGTGTGGATAAACTTGTCTATGTACGAACCTTGCGAGCCAGGTGATTTGATTCATCCTCTGATTGCTAGGAATTGTGATTAAAATTGACTCCATACTCTGAGGTTAAGTAGAACTGATTGTCTCAACGATTTACGTTTAGGTACAAGCCTGAGGTTGGGGATATTGTTGTAGGCCGTGTCATTGAGGTATTTATGTATTGGGTTTTGTATTCTCATTGAGAGATAGTGCTAAGAAGGGTTTAAATTACATTGTACAGTTGCTGAATTAGTCTTTGCTTATTTAGGTTGCTCAAAAACGTTGGAGAGTTGAGCTTAACTTTACTCAGGATGGTGTACTAATGCTTTCTTCCATGAACATGCCCGATGGTATTCAGGTACAATTCTGATTCATGATAATATGCTATTCGAATGAATACTGGCTTACCTTGTTCTTCCACATTGTATGTTGGCTTCAATATAATCTTTTGTTGTTGGCAGAGGCGAAAAACGTCTGTGGATGAACTTAATATGCGGAATATCTTTGTTGAACATGATGTCGTTTGTGTAAGTTCTGTGATTCACAATGTTCTGTCTTTCATATCTTCATCCTAAGGCATTAGCCAATCTGACAAAAAGGTTACCTCTTTGATTTCTACAGGCCGAAGTACGCAACATTCAGCACGACGGTAGCTTGCAGTTACAAGCCAGAAGCCAGAAGTATGGGAAGGTCGGTGTAGATTTGGTCACTTGCTCATTGTAACATTTTATCTTAGTATTTTCCTATTGATTAGTCCATGAATTGTTGCAGCTTGAGAAGGGACAGCTTCTAAAAGTCGATCCTTACTTGGTTAAGAGAAGCAAACAGCACTTTCACTACATAGAAGATCTTGGGATTGATCTGATTATCGGCTGCAATGGATACATTTGGGTTGGAGAACACGTCGAAGTGAGAGATCCAATGATGATAGACGACCAGAAAGATGATGAGATGATCACATCCTCCATTAAGAACAAAGAAAAAGAGCAAAGCCATACTCCACAAGAGACTCGAGAAACCATATGCAGAATTGGGAATGCAATCCGCGTTCTGTCTACTTTAGGCTTCACTGTGGCTCTTGAAGTAATTTTGGAGACGGTTAACCTCAGCAACTCAAAGAAAATTGATATACACGACATGCTTGGATCAGAGTTCCATGTTATAGTCGCAGAAAATGAAGCTGAAAGAAGACGTACAAAGAGGAAAAAGTGAAATCTGCCATCAAAAAAGCTTGAGACTTATTGTCGCTAATTTTGCAGAGACTTGTAACTTTTGTTTCAACTTCTATAAAAAGCTCGAATATCAAATTTCATGAACCATTTGTTATATAAAAACATTAGGTATTAGTGAAAGATAATGGTTGTGAGATTGAGTTGTGTTTTTTCTTCAGACAGCTTTATTTATTCGTTTGTATCAGATAGAATAGATGCATTTCACTTTATGTTATGAAAAACAACAGATTCGTTTTCGCTTGGCCTGGGCATTCGGCGGTTCGGAGGTGTTCTTTCGGTCCCGAAAAGTGGTAATTAATAAGTACTAACGAAATTTTGGTTTGTTTCGGTATCGGTTTCAGTTTTTGGTTCTGCGAATATGGTAACCAAATAGATGTCTATTAAAATTAGGTTTGGTTTTGGTTCGGTTCTAGTTTTAAAAAAATAAAACTGAATTAGTAGTAAAATAAAATTAGTTGTTTTAAGTGGTTATTTTTTTTTAAAAATAGCTAAAACCAAATACTAAAAAAAAAACTAAAAATATTTTAGTATTAACTATTATTGATTTCTATTTAGTAACTTTCAGTTTTTAGAATCGAACCGAACGGAAAACCGAAATTATCTAAAACTTGAAATTGAACGGTTCTTTTTAAAAACTAATACCGCACCGAATTAAACCGAAAGTTATTTGAAAATTGGAACCAATCAATTATTTTTTAAGAACTAAAACCGAATTGAACCAAAATTTTTGGGTTGGTTTGGTTCAGTTTTTCGTTTCCGGTTATTATATCCAGGGCTAATTTTGGATCATAGAAAAATAGGAAATGACTAAACTACCCTCATCAGAAATGTTCTGGCTTCATAAAAGTATATTGTGAAATGACTAAACTACCCTCATCAAACAAAGTAATACTTACCAAATGTCTTCTCTCTCGCTGTGATTACGGCCATTTTCTTCGTTTCTCTTCCGTTTCAGTCTCTCGCTCTCTCTACACTTAAAAGAGAATAATCTTCGTCGATCTCTCTTTTTCTCTCTACCGATCTTCTCTTCTGTGGTTTTTTGTTCCGGCGCCGTAATCGTCTTTGTTGAAGGTTGGTTACCGTTTTTTCTTAATCCCTTTTGGTGTGTCGTGTTTGGTTTCGTTCAATGATCGTCGGATTGTTTAAGTTATGTTTTACAATTCGATGTTGCTTGTAATTTGCAATACTATTAAGCACTCAATTAGAATGTAGTACGCTCTATTTGAGGAATCTCTATACGTTTACTCACTTTGATTTTCTGGGATTTCATTAGTTGGCCGATTGAATTACGTTTCTGAAAGTTACAACTTTGTGATAAAGTCTTTGTCTTTATTGCTTTTATGGATTTTGCATATGATCAATATCGCATTTATGTTATACGTTTTTTTCTTTCGGTGCGTGTTAACTTAAATTGTGCATGTTTCATGGATGAAAGGTGTGAAGTATGGTTCAAAAGCAAGAAGAAATGAATGGTTGTGGTCTCAGTGGTGATAAAGTAGGAGGGTTATCAGCTTCACCACAGGAAAAAGGAAGGAAAAACAAGAGGAAGCTAGCTGATCCTTCTCAACAAAATGCTGCATCTCTCACTGAATTTCCTCCATATGAGTTACCTTTGTTGAAATCTCAGAACCATTTGATCAGCGATGGGTCGTTTGGGGAAGTTTCTAATCTGCAGGTTGAGGAATTGGAATCTGTTGGATGGGATGACCCATTTGCCTGTCATCTCGAAGAGTTGTTGTCATCAAATTTACTCACGCTCTTCCTTAATGCAATGAAGCAGGTTATTGATTGTGGTTACACTGATGACGATGTTCTGAAAGCTATTTCAGGTAGTAGGCTATACTGTGGAGGCAATGATCTTGTGTCAAACATTGTCAATAATGCCTTGAGTGTTCTTAAAAATGGAACCGAATGTGCTGATTCAACAGACTATGTATTTGAGGATCTACAACAGCTTGTCGCTTATACACTGGTAGAAATGATAAGTCTTGTTAAGGAGGTTAGGCCATCCCTGTCAACAGTTGAAGCAATGTGGAGGCTTTTAATGTGTGACTTGAATGTCGTGCAAGCTTTTGAAGTTGAAGGCGATGGACTGGTGAGCTCTCCTGCCTTTGGTTCAAGTAAATCATCTGAACCTCTTGGTTCTGAATGTCATCCTCCAAACTCTAGTGACCCAGACAACCCGAAGCCTCCACAGTCCAATGCTCAAAGCAATCCGAATCCGAATGAACCACTCAAATTTGGAAACTTCCCAAATATACCCAACTCAAAAAAAAATCATTCTAGTGGGACAACATCAGGAAGACAAGTATCTACAAGTAGCACTGTTTCTTGTGAAGGGATTAAAAGTACATCTTTTACTCTAGTCTCTGATGAGAAATTAGTATCTTGTCGAAAAGGCCGCACTAAAAAAGAGCTAACCATGCTTCGGCAAAGATCATGTGTGGAGAAGATTAGGACTTACAGCAAAGGCCCTGGCTATAGGGCTGCAAAGTTTGCAGCAGTTGGTAGCTTCCTTCTAGAGAAAAGAGTCAAATCATCTTCTGAATCGTCAGCAAGAAATTCAAAGATAACAGCAGAGATTGGGGTAAAGGTTTCATTAGCTGAGGATAGCAGCTGTTTTGTACGTAAGAACAGTAATAAGTTAGATTCACCTATGGTAGTGGTAGATGCAAAAGGCTACATAACTGCCACTTCGGTAAAACCAGCTTCCCAAAAAAAGTCTGGTGCTGAGTCTGTAACTCTGGGACCTTCAGCTTCAGAAAAGATATCTGGTTCTTTGTTACCACCATCACCTTCAGGAAAGATTTCTGGCTCTGAGTCTGAAGAAATAGCTTCTGCATCTGCAAAGCTCGCACCAGATTACTACACTGGAATCCCATATGATGCATCTCTGGGTATTTATGTTCCCCGGGATAAAAAGGATGAATTGATTTTAAAGCTAGTTCCTCGAGTGAATGATCTGCAGAATGAACTGCTAGTCTGGACTGACTGGGCTAATCAGAAAGTAAAAGAGGCAACTGGTAGACTTCTCAAGGACCAACCAGAGCTTAAAGCACTAAAGAAAGAGCGTGAAGAAGCACAACAGTATAAAAAAGAGAAGCAGTTATTGGAAGACAACACTATGAAAAGGCTGTCTGAGATGGAATTCGCATTGAAGAATGCAACCACCCAGCTTGAAAAATCTAACAATACTGTTTATAGGCTCGAGCTGGAACAATCTTTACTGAAGAAAGAGATGGAAGCGGCTAAGATAAAAGCCGTCGAGTCTGCTGAGAGGTGTAGAGTAGCAAAAGAGAGAGGGCAAAAATCATTGAAGGATACTCACTCTTGGGAGGGGCAAAAAATTCTGCTGCAGGAAGAGCTCAAGGATCAAAGGGATAAGGTGACAGTCCTACAGAAAGAAGTTACCAAGGCAAAAAATCGTCAGAATCAAATTGAGGTTGGCTATTTTTGTAGGCTTAAGCCTTTTCACATGTTAGATCTTCTTGTCTTACGATGTGTATCTTTAACTGTTAGCAATTGGCCATGTTTGTCATCTGATAACACCCCTTCCTTCAGATTCTTAAGTCTGGAATCCATGTTATTATTTTGGCTACATATATATATCGCCTTTTACATTTGCTATATAGCCAAGCGAGAAATTAAAGGAAGCAAAACTGTTTGCATCAAGTGTTTTTGGTCTGTATGCGTATTCTTCTGCATCTAGTTCAAAGTAGCTTTGGTAACGAATCATATCGACATTGTGTGCTTTGTTGATTACAATTGATATTTTTTTATCTATAGCCTTGGTCAGTGTTGTAAGTTTCAGAAAGGGTTATTAATAGTTGCAGGAATTGATGAAGATAGCTAACAAAAATTCCACTGCAGGTTACTTTGAGACAAGAGAAGACAGCCAAAAGCAAACTCACTGCTCAGGCTTCTTCGATAAAGAAAGAAAGAAAAGAACTTGAAGCACTTGGAAAAGCAGAAGAAGAGCGGATCAAAGCAAAGGCAGAAAACGACATGAAGTATTACATAGAGAACATCAGAAGACTTGAGAGAGAGATTTCAGAGCTAAAACTTAAATCAGACTACTCTAGAATAGCAGCACTGAAGAAAGGAGGCAATGACTCAAAAGCAACAAAAAGAGAGAATCTTGGGATGACAAAAGTCAAAAGAGAAAGAGAATGTGTGATGTGTTTGTCTGAAGAGATGAGTATAGTTTTCTTACCTTGTGCTCATCAAGTTCTTTGCTTCAAATGCAATCAGCTTCATGAGAAAGAAGGAATGATGGATTGCCCTTCTTGTCGTGGGACAATTCAGAGAAGGATTCAAGCTCGTTTCGCTCGTACCGGGTAAAAGCTTTGTCTCCCCAGTTTTGACTTATACAAACAGTCTCTCTTCTCTCTTTGAAGAAACACTGCTTTGGTTAAACAAACATTTTGGCTTACTTCATGTTATTTAGCAAGTTTTGCTCTCCTTACTTTCTGTTAAAAGTGAACAGAATTTGCAATCACACCAACATTATCTCGTATGATGACAGGCTACACAAACTAAATTAATGTTTCATCTTATCATCAACTAAAACATTGATAACTACAGTAAGTCAACTATAGCTTGTTGGTTTATGATTTATGGTTTTTGTTTTGTGTAAGTAATTGATGACAAGAATCAAGTGTTTAGCCCACGCAGCTGAGGTCTAGTGGTACCAAAATTTGGGAATCAGAAATTTGGGAAAGTAGTAATGTCCATCCGAGATTGAGTGTTCTTGAAAACAAAATTTCACTCACGCGTGGCATCAGGAGTATTCACATGGCTCGTTTGGCCTCGCGAATAATCGGACTACATGACTTATTGTAACACTACCCAGTGGACCTGTTGATCCGGTACTTGGGAAAGTAGTAATGTCCATCCGGGTTCAAGTGTTTCCAGAATACAAAACTACATTCCTGGCATCATGAGTATACATATGACTCGTTTGGCCTCGCGAATAGTCGGATTTCATGACTCATTGTGACACTACTCTATGGACCCATTGAACCATCAACTTGTGGATTTGTTGAACCGACTTGAGAGAAAAGTCTCTAACTAACCTGAAGCTCATTGATGCTCGTAATGTTTCCATTGAACTGATTACCCGAATTATTAACCACAAATGCAATGTTAGAGAAAAGGATAAGATAGGTCTCATTTAATATTTTGTAATTCTTATTTGAATATAGAAAGCTACATGTAGGTGAAAAAGTCATAAAGACAATAACGTTGACCCAAAAAAAGAAAAAGACAATTAACGAAAGAGAACGAAGACTTAGTCGTTGCAATGACTTTTGAGGATTTTTGTATATCGTTTGAAATCTCCTCCGATTGAATCGATTTAGGGTTTATATCATTGTTAATCCATTTCTCTGCATTCCTCTTTTGTCATTCTCAATGATGATCTAATCATTTTCCTTTATGTCACTTGTTTCTCTTTCTCTCATCATTGATTTTGAATTATCTTCCGATTTGGCTCTGTCTTCTTAACCCTCTGTTCTTCCTCCATTGTTGAGTTTTCGAGGTTTCCTTTCGTTTTCCTGGGGATCTTTATTCCTTTTACTCGCGATTGTTTATTCTACTCTGTGAATCATCCCTCGGTGGAAGTTCATCGACGAGATGAAGCTTCAAGTCCGAGTTTTAGAAGCTAGGAATCTTCCTGCTATGGATCTTAATGGGTTTAGCGATCCTTATGTTAGATTGCAGCTTGGAAAACAGAGGTCACGTACCAAAGTAGTGAAGAAGAACTTAAATCCCAAATGGGCTGATGATTTTTGTTTCGGTGTTGATGATTTGAGTGAAGAACTTGTCGTCTCTGTTCTTGATGAAGATAAATACTTCAATGATGACTTTGTTGGTCAGGTTAAAGTTCCCATTTCCAATGTTTTTGATGCAGAGAATCAATCTCTTGGTACTGTTTGGTATCCTCTTCAGCCAAAGAAGAAAAGTTCCAAAAAGGATTGTGGTATGTTCTTCCTCTTCTTCTTTGACAATGGTGAAAGTTTGGATTTTGCGTTTTCATTTTCATCTATCTTGTGCAGGTGAGATACTTCTGGGGATATGTTTTAGTCAGAAGACCTCGCTTCTTGATTTAAATTCTAATGGGGATCTAGCCTCTGCTTCGAGGAGTTCCGACTTGGGAGTTGAGTCTCCTATTGATCCATCCACTTGTGCCTCTCCTTGTAGATCAGATGATGCTCAATCTTCCAAGGAAGATAAATCTATCCCGCAGAAAACCTTGGCTGGTCGAATCACTCAGATATTTCAGAAGAATGCTGATGTTGCGGCTCCTACACAGTCGGTTAGTAGGAGCATTGACTCATGTGACCTATCTGAGACCTCTAGACTTGTTGATTCCCTTGAGCTGGCAGAAGATGAGTCATCTTCTGCTCCGTTTGAGGAACTATTAAAGGTGATGGAGTCGAAAGATCAGGGAGGTGAACCTCCTAGTGCTTTACCAGGTGGAATCCTTGTGGACCAGTTGTTTATGATTACCCCATCAGATCTTAACATTCTGCTTTTCTCATCCAATTCGAGTTTCTATGCGTCATTGACTGAATTGCAAGGGACAACGGAAGTTCAGATAGGACCATGGAAACCAGAAAATGAAGGTGAGAGCATTAAGCGGGTTGTAAGTTACCTCAAGGCACCAACTAAACTTATTAAGGCTGTCAAAGGCACAGAGGAGCAGTCATACCTCAAAGCGAATGGTGAGGTTTACGCTGTTTTGGCTAGTGTTGCAACTCCTGATGTCCCATTCGGAGGTACCTTCAAGGTTGAAGTGCTTTACTGCATCAGTCCTGGCCCTGAGCTGCCATCTGGGGAGCAGTGTTCACGTTTGGTAATTTCATGGAGATTGAATTTTCTGCAGAGCACCATGATGAAAGGTATGATAGAAAATGGTGCCCGACAAGGTCTAAAAGATAACTTTGAACAGTATGCCAATTTGTTGGCTCAAGATGTAAAGCCTGTGGATTCCAAGGATATTGGGGTGAACAAGGAGCAAGCACTCTCTTCCTTGCAAGCTGAGCCTCAATCAGACTGGAAATTGGCAATACAATTTTTTGCCAATTTCACTGTATTCTCCACTTTCGTAATTGGTATATATGTATGTGTCCATATTATGTTTGCCTTGCCTAGTGCACTCCAAGGACTTGAGTTCAATGGCCTTGATTTACCGGATTCGATTGGGGAATTTGTTGTTAGTGGAATTCTTGTTCTTCAGTGTGAAAGAGTATTGCAATTGATTTCCCGTTTCATACAAGCAAGAAAACAGAAAGGTAATCTCCATGAAGATACATTATCGAGCATTTCGTATTCTTTCTTGCAGCCTTCTGTTGGCAGCGTTTCTGTGTGTACCTGACTAATCATTAACTGTCAATTCTAATTATAGGCAGTGATCATGGCGTCAAAGCGCATGGAGATGGTTGGTTGCTAACGGTTGCTCTAATTGAGGGGGTTGATCTAGCTGCTGTGGATCCAAGCGGGCATTGTGATCCATATATTGTATTTACTTCCAATGGGAAGACGAGAACCAGCTCTATCAAGTTCCAGAAATCTCATCCTCAGTGGAATGGTAAATGGGTGCTTTATGGTTTATCTATATCTAGGTTTCATAGTTGTTTACCTCAAGTTGATATCCACTTGTTGCTTCAATTCTTGTTTGCTACAACTCTTTGATTTGTAAACATAAGTTTTTTGAGGGTTGGAATCTTGTTTGTGCAGAAATATTTGAATTTGATGCGATGGCCGATCCTCCTTCTGTACTGAATGTTGAAGTTTATGATTTCGATGGACCTTTTGACGAGGCTGTTTCACTGGGACATGCTGAGATCAACTTTGTGAGATCTAATATATCAGATCTAGCTGATGTTTGGATTCCACTTCAAGGAAAATTGGCTCAGGCTTGTCAATCCAAGCTGCACTTGAGAATTTTCTTGGATCATACAGGAGGTGGAGATGTTGTTAGAGACTATTTAAATAAGATGGAAAAAGAGGTGGGAAAGAAGGTATGTGGCTACTACTTTATTCTCTCAATCAACATTCAAACGGACATTGTTAGTGCGCATTCTTATCTGCCGAATGAAAATTTCAGATTAATGTGCGGTCTCCTCAAACAAACTCAGCTTTTCAGAAGCTCTTTGGCCTTCCGCAAGAAGAATTTCTGATCAATGACTTTACTTGTCACTTAAAGCGGAAAATGCCTTTGCAGGTGACGTAATCTTGATGTACATCACTTTGTTTTAGTATTCAACTGTATCCTCTTTTCATCAGCATACCTTTCTTAGAAATGAAGATAGTATAACACGTCTAAAAAGAAATTAATTTTGGTTCTGCAGGGTCGTCTTTTCCTGTCTGCAAGAATTGTTGGCTTTTATGCAAGCCTTTTTGGTAACAAAACAAAATTCTTTTTCCTATGGGAAGATATAGAGGATATTCAAGTGCTTCCTCCAACTCTTGCCTCAATGGGGAGTCCCATTGTCGTCATGACTCTCAGACCAGGTAGAGGAAAGGACGCAAAAATAGGCGCGAAGACACTTGATGAGGAAGACAGGCTTAAGTTCCATTTCCACTCGTTTGTGTCTTTCAATGTGGCACAAAAGTAAGTGACGAGTCTTCCTCTTTCCCTGATGTTTTATTTGTTATTCGTGTGCTCGCTCTTATAAATTTCCTATGCCCCCAATCAGTATGTTTAGAGTAACTTGGATATCCTCATTTTCTCATCTGACTTTGAAAATCGGTACATTTCTGCAGTAACTGCTTTTGTTAGATATGTTAAGACCGAAATGCTAATTGACTACCTATCAAGAGTTACACCCGTAGTAAAAATGAGCAATGTTTATGATTAGATATAGACTTTTGACATCATATCTGTTTATAGGACTATAATGGCTCTGTGGAAAGCAAAATCCTTGACTCCAGAGCAGAAGGTGCAAGCTGTTGAAGAGGAATCAGAGCAGAAACTCCAAAGTGAAGAGAGTGGTTTGTTCTTGGGTGTCGATGATGTGCGATTCATAGAAGTCTACTCTTTGACTCTCCCTGTTCCGGTGAGTTCTCGTCTTTCATTGTAAACGAGCTAATTATGCAATTAGCAAGAATGAATGTATAGAAGTTTTGAAGTTGTCTGACGCAACATTCTGATAACTCTCTAGGTAAGTTTCTTTATGGAGGTCTTTGGTGGTGGCGAAGTGGATCGTAAGGCTATGGAGAGAGCTGGTTGCCAAAGCTATTCATGCAGCCCATGGGAGTCAGAGAAAGCCGATGTGTACGAGAGACAAACATACTACAGAGATAAACGAATCTCACGTTATAGAGGAGAAGTAACAAGTACACAGCAAAAGTCTCTTGTACCAGAAAAGAACGGATGGATTGTCGAAGAGGTCATGACTCTCCATGGAGTTCCACTTGGTGACTATTTCAATCTCCATCTTAGGTACCAAATGGAAGAACCAGCTTCAAAACCAAAAACAACATATGTACGAGTATACTTTGGAATTGAATGGTTAAAGAGCACTAGACATCAGAAAAGAGTGACGAAGAACATCCTAGTAAATCTGCAGGATCGACTCAAGATGATATTTGGATTCTTAGAGAAGGAATATGGTAGCAGACAACAACAGTAGCAAGTAACATAGACTTTGGTCTGAAAATGGAGGTCTCAAAGTAACATGGACGTGGAAGGTTGCTGTTGTACACGCACAGAAGAAGCCAAAAATGAAGCCAGAGTTTGTAAATGAATGTGAAGCTCAAGAGTTGCTAATGTGCAACTTTTATTGATTTATTTTGTTGTTTCTTTATTGTTTTGTCTGTAGTGAAAAGAGCAGAATTCTGTGATTATGCTAATGATCTCTAATCATAGTCAAAACTTTGCCTCATGATTTTTAAAAATAAAATATAATAAAATAAAACTAAAAAATTAATAACTCTATAATTTCATCTTGGCGATAGGTTGTGGATTTAGTTTTTTGATCTAATTTTGGGAAAAATAACTAACACAATGTTGACATATATTGAAATTTGCTTTACGTGGAGAACAATAAAGTATATTCTTTGGAGAACAGAAATTTGACCATTACGGAGAAGACTGTTAAATTTGTAATAAAAATTTCTGTCTTTTGATAATTTAATTTGTTTTGTTTAGATTTAAATATTTTTTTTAAAAATATGATCAGAGTTTTTAGATTAAAATCTATAATTTCAAAGAAGAAGATAATATAAATTAAAAATAAGAAAAGATATAGCAACTCAAGTTTGGGCATTATCAAGAGTACCTTCTGCTATAGATGTTTTTTCTAAGAAATCTCTATGGTACAATATGGACTATCTTTTCTGGCGAGTTCCAGAGTCTTCAGAGACTAAAGATATCCCATGGATAATATGGAATTTGTGGAAAGCTAGAAATGATAGCTGTTTCTCGGGAGTTAGCAAAAATCCCCAAGAAATTTTATCCCAATCAGTTCAAGATGCAACTGAGTGGCAAGAAGCAAGACATCCAAAACCAGTGTTGTTACAACCAGGACGAAGCATTACATCAGTATCATGGCCGGCTGTATCACAATCCCTAACAACCAATCCTGCTTTTACGGGTCACAGGTGTTTTGTTGATGGATCATGGAAAAAGATAGATCTCTTTTCGGGTATCGCGTGGGTATGTTTTTCGGATGATCATGCTGGCATCAGTATGGGTGCTCGTCAGATCAGACGAAGTCTTTCTGCTCTTCATTCAGAAGTAGAAGCTCTCCTCTGGGCTATGGAGTCTTTGGTTTCTTTCCGTTTCTTGGAAGTGGATTTCGCTATGGACTGCACAGATGTTATAAAGATCATGACGAATCCAGAAGATTGGCCTGCTTTTCAAGTTTACCAGGAAGATTATAACAGGTTGAAATCTTTGTTTAATGTTTTTTCTCTATATGCAATTCCGAGATCTCTGAACCATAAAGCTGATATTCTCGCTCGTTCTATAAGAGGGTCAGCTAATAGTTTGGTCATGTAATTGTGTTGTTATTATGCTCTTCTGGAGTGTAGTTTCGTTATTAATATATCATTCCGTTGCAAAAAAAAATAATAAGAAAAGGTATAAAATATTAGGAAGTTTGGATCATTTGTAATTAAATAAAAGACTGCTAAGTCTAATTTTACCCTAAAAATTTCATATGTATCTAAATATTGAATCGCTTACATACAAAACTAAAATTAAAATTTTAATTCTATTAGAAGTAGCACACATAATACTAAAAACATCTGAAATTTACCATTCTTCTCAACACAAAATTAAAATTCAAAATCTTGTTTTTCCGATTATAAATTTTGAATTCTCATGAAATAAAATGAAAATACGGAATTCGGACTCGATTTATACCCGAAGTGAACTTGGTCTAAAAATTAATAATACTTAAATGAATCTTAAACCAATGAAATCGAAAACCCAGGAAACTCGAACCGAAAATGATTATGCTGACTGAAAACTATATTGATATTTTGAGTGTTTTTAATGCTATGTACATTAGTTTGGGAAATTAAATTTTAACTATGATTTTGTGTACAATTAAGATGAAGGGTAAACTTTGGGTGCTTCTAATACTACATGTGATTGTTCGGATGAAACTAAAGTTTTAATTTTAGTTTTAATTCAATTAATAAACACCTTAATATTTAAGTACATCAATAGCTATATGAAATTTTTAGGATGAAATTAGACCTAACCCTAAATAAAATAATAAAATATAAAGACCACCGATGATGATTATCCAAATATTTAAATTAAAAAAAAAAGGAATGATTAACGCAAAGTCTGTAAAATAAAATGGCGGAAAAAATGCGTTGGTGAAAATCGCTTTCTCTGAAAATCAAAGCGTGAACAGGTAAAGAGAAGAAGTAGACGAGAAGACAAAATTTCAGAGAGAGAGAGAAGTTTTTGAATCAGCTTTCGATTGAAGTCAAACTCTACTCAAAGCTTTTTTCATCAGTATTTATAGAGATCCATCAGATTTCATCATCGGATGTTATTTTTGTTCGTCGGTGGCTATCGCCGGAGATGCTCCGTGGTTGATTTTGGGGTATTGGTGGCCGTTGAAGCAGACGGTGATGACGGTGGTGGTTGATGATCGATAATCAAAGGAAGCGATGTTCGGTTATTTCTTCGTTTTTTACTTTGGTTTTGAGTTTGTTGCTCGTAGACTCGTAGTGTACGTTACTCTCTCTTAGGTTGTTGGTAGAAGAAGATGATGAAGAAGGGGAAAGGGAAGAATAGTGGCTTGTTACCGAATTCGTTTAAGATTATATCTTCTTGCCTTAAAACTGTATCGGCCAACGCCACTAACGTTGCGTCTTCGGTTCGTTCCGCTGGAGCCTCCGTCGCTGCTTCAATATCTTCTGGTGAAGATGATAAAGATCAGGTCCCTAGAAATTGTTTTCACTTTTCGAGTTATTATTTGGAACTTGCTATTGTTCTGTGTAGTTTTTGTTTTGCTATTTTGTTATATCGTTTAAAAGCTAGGACGTATGTGGGATTCTTCCCTGTTTGGAAACATTTTTTGAAATGATGGTTGGTGGGTTAATTTCATTTCATATATTTGCTTTAGCTATTGTGTCTGGAATAAATATGCTGAGTAACATATTGCAAATACTTCTTTCTGACCTAAAACTTCCTGTGTTGAGTTTGTTAGTTGTGGTTGGTTACTCTCTGGATTAGGTGTTTAGTTCCTCCTCCTTGTTGACACTTAGTGAATGGGGTTTTCTATATATTTCAAGTGTAGGTAGGAAAAGTAGATATCTGTATTGTCTGCTTCTCATTTTAATCTTTTTTATTCTTTCTTTGCATCTCTCATCTAGCTTGTGTGAATAGCCTCGGTTTCTTTGTTCTACATCTTTCTTTTGGAGGTTTGTGTAGTCATTTTCTTCCCATTATTCGTTCTGATTGAAAGTCAACAACTTTTTCTTTTTAGAGGGACTACTTTGT
Source organism: Lepidium aucheri (assembly GCA_900406435.1). NCBI lineage: Eukaryota > Viridiplantae > Streptophyta > Magnoliopsida > Brassicales > Brassicaceae > Lepidium > Lepidium aucheri. The sequence goes on along the minus strand of OVBA01000009.1, from coordinate 74,923 downwards.
ACACAATCATCTGAACTTTGTTTTCATGAGCAGGTGACGTGGGCTGGTTTTGGCATTCTTGAACTGGGTCAATATGTCACCAGACATGTTCTCTTGCTTGGATATCAGAATGGCTTTCAAGTCTTTGATGTTGAAGATGCCTCTAATTTTAATGAATTGGTCTCTAAACGAGGTGGTCCGGTTTCATTCTTACAGATGCAGCCACCACCTGAGAAGTCGGGTGATCATGAGGGTTTTGGAAATTCACACCCTCTTTTGCTGGTTGTTGCTGGGGATGACGCAAATGGCACTGGTTTGGGTCACAATTTTTCCCATAATGGTACATTTGCAAGAGATGGTAAATCAGACTCTAATTCTGGGAATGCCATCAATTATCCTACCACTGTTCGCTTTTACTCCCTTAGGTCCCACAGTTATGTGTATGTCTTGAGATTTCGGTCATCTGTTTGCATGATTAGATGCAGCTCCCGAGTAGTGGCCGTCGGCGTTGCAACTCAAGTGAGTATTAGTGTGCTTCAAGAAACTCAGATTCTTATGATAAAATTCTTCAATACCAATTGTACTTTAGCTTATATGATTGGCAAGATATGTGTTGGTATTTGGTCTTGCGACCTAACTAACCTTGCTAGAATCAAATGTAGTTTTTATATGCTGAGTGTAAAGTTATACTTCAGTGTAACAGTTTTATGTTTTGTTCTTATGTCGTATACTGATGGTTTCCATTTGGTTTGGGCAGATATATTGCTTTGATGCACTTACTTTGGAAAATAAGTTCAGTGTTCTCACCTATCCTGTTCCTCAGCCAGTGAGACAGGGGACATCCAGGATTAACGTTGGCTATGGTCCGATGGCTGTAGGTCCAAGGTGGCTTGCATATGCATCCAAAAGTTCCATGACCATGAAAACAGGGCGCCTAAGCCCACAGAGTATTGTTTCTTCACCCAGTCTCAGTCCAAGTACATCAACAAGTGGAAGTAGTTTGATGGCCCGTTATGCCATGGAGTCTAGCAAGCAGTTAGCCAATGGATTAATCAACCTGGGGGACATGGGATACAAAACATTGTCAAAATACTGCCAAGATATGCTCCCTGATGGATCCACTTCTCCAGCATCACCAAATTCGATATGGAAAGCTGGTGGGGTTTCTGGAGCAGATGGAGAGAATGCTGGAATGGTTAGTTTTTTCTGGATGTGAACTTTGTGATCAATTCGTGAGTCATGTTATTCTCTTACGCTAGAGTCGTCTAACAATCTAAGGCATGGCAGATATATATTTCGAAGTACAAACTTTTCCTCTTTACCTGATTTCCTGAATCAAAGATCTTTATCAATAGGTGTATTCTTGCTTCTGTTGTTTTAGTGCCATATGTGATATGATTTGAATGTTCATCCAACAGGTTGCTGTTAAAGATCTTGTTTCTGGAGCTGTAATATCACAGTTCAAGGCTCATACAAGTCCTATCTCAGCACTTTGTTTTGATCCTAGTGGAACTCTGTTGGTTACTGCTTCAGTGTGTGGGAACAATATCAATGTCTTTCAGATCATGCCATCCCGTTTGCATTGTGCACCTGGTGACCTAAGTTATGATTGGGAATCTTCTCATGTGCATCTCTACAAGCTGCATAGAGGAATCACTTCGGCTGTTAGTATGCCTTTAGGTTTACATATGTCCTTTTCTTTTCAATGTTCTCTTCTCTTGATTGGAGTTTTTTCTGCTCTTGTAACAGATTGTCCAAGACATTTGCTTTAGTCAGCAGAGTCAGTGGGTGGCTATCATTTCATCCAAGGGTACTTGTCATATTTTCGTTTTAAACCCATCTGGCAGCGACTATGCATTTCAACCTTGCGAAGGTGAGGAGACTCTCCGGCTTCCAGCTTCGTCCTTGCCATGGTGGTTTACTCAATCGTTGTCAAATAGTCAGCAATCTGTATCGCCGCCACCAGCTGTTGCCCTCTCTGTAGTAAGCAGAATAAAATATAGCAGTTTTGGGTGGCTTAACACAGTAAGCAATGCTGCCACCACTGCAACTGGAAAAGTTTTTGTACCATCAGGTGCCGTGGCTGCTGTTTTTCATAAAGCCGTCACTCATGACCTTCAACAAAATTCCCAGGCCAATTCGTTGGAACATATCTTAGTCTATACTCCATCAGGCCATGTGGTGCAGCATGAACTTCTGCCATCAGTTTGCACAGAATTACCTGAAAATGGCTCAAGAGTGCAAAGGACATCACATGTTCAAGTTCAGGAGGATGACTTAAGGGTCAAAGTCGAGCCAATTCAGTGGTGGGATGTATGTAGAAGGTCTGACTGGCTGGAAACAGAAGAACGACTTCCCAAGAGTATCACAGAAAGGCAATTCGATTTAGAGACAGTGCCAAATAACTTGCCTTGCCATGAGGATGCGTGTCATTCCAATAACCATTTTGGTGAAGATATGTGTTTGAAAACTTGTTCTGAGAAGCTCCCTGAAAGATCCCATTGCTATCTTTCTAACTTTGAGGTAAAGGTTACCTCAGGGATAGTACCAGTGTGGCAAAATTCAAAGGTATGTCTCGTCAAAGCTCTCCCGTTCTTGCCTATAGCTGGACTTATCTCTTGATTTCTACTTCTTTGATGTGGTGCTAGATCTCGTTTCATGTGATGGACAGTCAAAGCGACAGTAGGTCCACTGGTGGAGAGTTTGAGATAGAAAAGGTCCCGACCCAGGAACTTGAAATAAAACATAAAAAGTTGTTGCCTGTTTTTGACCATTTCCACAGCACCAAAGCAACATTGGAAGATAGGTAATCCCAATTCCCAAATGTTGGACAAATGTTTTCTTTCTTCTTCTACCAGCACTTCTTATGGACGGAAATTTCTAGTTAGACAAAAATCTAACGTGTGATTATTTACAGCCTCTGCATTCTCCTTTACCTTTGATCAGTATATCTTATGTTCTCAGTCATGGAACATTTGACATAGGTTTTCCATGAAGTGTTATCACACAACCACACCTGGATCTCATCAAGTTAATGGGAAGATATGCCAAGATATTATCAACTGTCGCTCTAAGCCAGGATCGGTAGAGTCCGTTTCTGATGAGGGTAAATTGATATTCATATCACTAGTAATTATCAATGAGTTTGTTAATCAGTTCTTAAGAAATATTCCTGAGGGATTTTATTGTCCTAATTCTTTCAAGCTATGTGTGAGTAACTATTTGCTTTCATGGAAATAGGTTCATCAAAACAGATGGAGAATCTCCTTGATTTGGATCATATGAACAACTCATTCAGGTCATCTTCCCTCTACCCAACAGTAAATGGTGTGTACAAGGAAATAGAGAAGAACAACACAAATGGGTGGATTGAGAAACCTGTTACATCCAAAGAAACCCAGATCAGAAATGGTTTTACCATACCACCTAATCACACCGATAATACTGTCAATGATCATATGATCTCTACAGGAAAACCCCCTATGAATTTTGATTTTGCTTTGCGTGAGGAGCACTGTAAGGCAATCGAAGATCCAAAAGAAGAACAGCTACAAAAGAAGTTAGATGCAGTTACTAATGGTCATCATTTGAACGTCAACAACAATACAGAGAAACTACAAGGAGATGAAATGGTCCCCTTTGTAGGCGTTTAAATCGCATGGAACCACAATCACAGCCTCGAGTCTATCTAAGGTGAATCCTCCAGATGCCTCTATTATGTTTTATTGTCTAAGCCAGTAACAATTTAAGTTGACGACTTTGCTCTTTTTCCTAATCCTGTGTTTGAACAGGTAAATAGTTGTGAGAAGTCCTCAAGGCTTCTGGAGTTTGTATATATATAAAGATTTCATCTGCGTTGATGGTAATAAATTCTGTCACGTTTCTTCTATCTATAATACGATATGACTGCTCAAATACCAAAAATCATGTAAATTTTTTCTAGATGGGAGTTTGGTAAATACGGGTCTCGTTGGGGCGTCGTTGAAACGAAAACTTAAATTCTCGAATTTGGGGTTACAAATGTTGTTTTTAAATCCTTCTAGTAAGCCCTAATCTTTGTACAGTTTGATCCATGTGGAGGTCTTCAACACTTTGCCTGAAACTTCACCAATGTTCTGTTCTTTAATTTGGTATTTCGTGCTATTGTAAGTGGTCATAATGAATTCAAATTCGTTCTGGTACTTTGTTCTGTTGGTTTGAGAGTAATAACAAAGTTCTATTTGGAATGATCATGAGATGTTAATTTATATAAAGTGATAATATGAATGTTTTGGAACATTATTGATTGTTTTCTGCAGGATGATTTAAAGATAGAATCTGAGTGAAGTTATGAACAGCAGATGGAGGCAAGCAAAGACAAACCACCATGCTTTGGTCATTATTACCAGACTCAACTCCACCTTGAGGTAACAACACACAAACCTGTGGTGTAGGCCTTAAGTCAATTGGACCGGCGTAAACCGGTTTACCCCAACCAAAATCTGCCGTCTCATACATGTCAAACCGTGTCCATTGTGTTATCATTAGCTTCCCACCAAACTCTAACTTCTTTGGCCTCTTCACCTCAACATAATCCACCGTAGACCGTAAGTAATCCTCTGTAACCCTAAGTCTCGCCTCTTGAACCAAACGTGTTGTCTTCGAAAGAGGATCATTGATAAGACTGTCGACACTGCTCATAGCACAAGCCAAACACAGCACATTTCCATAAAACCCTTTTCTTAACTTTAGAGTATTGAGTCTTGTTCTTACGTTAACCGAAAACGTGAGCCTGAGATTGTAATCCAGTGGCTTCACATCAAGTGCTTTGACCCATGTCTTCCAAATATGTGCAGCCATTGCATCAAACGTGGTACAAACTAAACTCGAGTCTCGTCTTTGAGCAATGCTTTTAACCCGACTCTGAAACTCTTTACTTATCCTGTAACATTTCTGCAATGGCTTCATTTCCCACAAAGAGTTCGTCAAGTTCGACCTCTCTTCAATTGGAAGGTACTCATAATGTGGGTATTTCACCATTGGAGGGTTTCTTGGTTTAAAAGCTTCTCTATCCCAAACCGGTTCAGGATCGGTAATCAATTTCCCGGTTTTTGCAGTAGCTGCCCATGAAGCAAGAAACTGCATAGCACCAAAACCATCACATATACAATGACAGAGTCTAATCCCAAGGCTAAATCCACCACAGACAAAAAACGTTACTTGTGCTATAAGTAACGGCGTATCGAGAACTTTGTAAGCTTCTTCTTCTGGATCCCGATAGATTAATGGTAACCAAGCTGGATTTGGTACTGTGAGATCACCAAGATCAGCTAAAGCCATTGAAGAAGTTGCAGACACCATTAACACACCTTGCTCTTCTCCAAAGAAAACCTCTAATTTCCCATTTCCCACTTCTCTTAACCTACCGGAAAGTGGATAATACGGTACTAAAACCTCACTAAGAGCATCTTGAAGCCGTTTAAGTATCAGAGATTCTCGATTATCGGGTTGATTCTTTGTTGATCGATAGAAGTAAACAGAGGGAGTGAAAACTCGAGCTCCGATTATATCATCTAGGTTTGATAGATAAAGACTAGAATGTGGAGATCGATCAACTGGTGTTGGACTTGATGGATGTACAATACATTTGTGGTTTATTGTGACTGGGATATGAAGATGAGAGAAATCAAGTTCTCGAATACATGAATCCATTTTTTTTTGGTTTTACACCAATGAAGGAGAAGAGGAGAATTTGTAGAGAGGTTTGAATTAGTTAAACCGGTTTGGTTTAGGTAAGAGATAGGTTGCAAGTACTGTTCTTGCATATCTAGATTGATTGGTTCTGTTGTATCATCCAACAAGCATGTGTTTTGTGTTTCTCGTGATTTGGTTTAGTAAATTCTGTACCGGAAATTATTGGGCCGGTTCGGTTTTTTTTTGTCAGATTTCGATTTAGATTTGGGTCAATATAGCATTTTAAGTCAAAATCAGTCAACGGTCCGGTCAAATTCAGCTCTCCTTGCAATTATCTTCGTACAGGTATGTCATCGACGAATTCCTCTCCGATTATCGGAGTTTGGAAACTCTAATTCGCTTGATCCGAAGTTGGATTTGTACATTTTGTCTATTTCTCGTAGTGATTGGTGTTGATCTGTTTTAGCTCAGGATCTCTGATTAGATCGATCGGAATTGTCTTTAAGGAAACTAGTGGTACAAATCATCGTATCCATTGTTCTTCTCTTTAGGAAACTACGAGTTAATGGTCTGTAATTGAGTTATGTAGTTGTTTTTTTTTTGTTTCAAGTGGTTTATTTGATGATGGTGTTGTAAATTGAACAGCTTTTACAATCTCGGCAATTCTGGTTCGTAGTAAAGTCTTAGCCATGAACACCTTCGTTGCTCAGTTACAGTTACAATTTCAAGACTACATCATTTCTCTCTATCAACAGGTTTGTCATATGTTGGTTGATGATTGTGGTAGACGTTTGAATTCAGAGGCATTGTTTCTTTTTATGCCTTTTGTTCTTGTTGATGTTGGAGTTTAGACTTGGGTTATAGAATAGCTTTAGGGTTAGATAAGCTCAAGTTATTGTGTGGTTTGTATATAAAGTTGTATTTTTTATGATTTTGAAGGGTTTCCTGGATAATCAGTTCTCTGAGTTGAGAAAGTTGCAAGATGAAGGGACCCCTGATTTTGTATCTGAGGTTGTCTCTCTATTCTTTGACGACTGTGCGAAGCTTATAAATACCATGTTTACATCACTGTAAGTTCTTGCTTACTCTTTTAGGCTCCCTTATCCTGTTGTGAATACGTTTCTGGGACTTTGTCTCTAATCCTCCTGCAGTTTTGAGGTCTTTTCGTTGGATGAATGGGTTTCTTGACAGCCTTATATGAATTTATTTAGGGACAGGCCAGAGAATGTGGATTTCAAACAGGTAGATTCAGGGGTTCATCAACTGAAGGGTAGTAGCTCAAGGTATATGAGAATCTTATTCGTTCTCCCAATCCATAATCATGCTATTTAAGGAGAGAGGAGACCTTTCTAGTTTTAAGAAACCACAGCACATTGTTTTGATGACTCAGTCTTTGCTTCGTTTTGTACACAGTGTTGGTGCAAGGAGGGTAAAAAATGTGTGTATATCTTTCAAGGAGTGTTGCGATGTTCAGAATCGTGAAGAGTAAGTCTTGTCTATATACCTGATTCCGAAATTAGTTCTCTCAGAAACTATTCCTCTAATTCACACACAAGTTATGAAAATGTTTAATGGTTTAGGTGTCTAAGGTGTTTGCAGCAAGTAGATTATGAATATAAGATATTGAAGACCAAACTTCAGGATCTGTTTAATGTGAGTTTTAAACTTTGTAGAAACCTACTTGATCTGCTCCTTTGAATGCAATGTATTACCTGCCATTTGTTAAGTCTCATAGTTCTGTTTCCATCGTTGCAGCTAGAGCAACGGATCCTACAAGCTGGAGGTACAATTCCTCAGGTGAATATAAGCTAGATTGATGGTCTTCAGATGCTGCAAGTCTGCATCTTTATTCAAGGCTAACACACACGATGAAGACAACACTCATCTATTGTAATTATCATTGTTATAATGTTATAAACAATGATTCTGGTCTAAGCTATCGAGTAAAAGCGTAATCGATAACTTTATTATGTATGGATTAATCAACAATGATTTGTTTGAATAAGAAAAAGGAAAGTGTACGTTGTAAGTTAGTGTTATGGGCTACAATAACATGATTGAGACAATAGATTGGTCATGCTCTGTTAGGTATATATGCATTAAATCTAATGTAAGTACCACGATTTTTTTTTTCAACATGCATCGACAATGGTCTAATCCTAAGTTCTCCAACTGGATTTAGGTGATATTCAAACTTGTCAGCGGGTGTTTAGCTAAATTAGAGTCAACTAGATTATGTATTTCTTGACAATTACCAAAAATTAAAATACCATATTTTAGTCAAGTGGACATTAGGATTTGGTTCAGTGATTTATCAATACCGAAGTCATTGTTCAAGCAGACCTAAGTCATTCTGATTATAGTAAAATCAGATAAAATTAGGTGGACAGAGCTATTTGGCGGTTTTGGTGTAGTTAGACGGTTTATGTTTTTTAATAAAAAAATTCCAATTAAAATCTTATAAAAAGTTGGAAAAAATATATGTCAATTATAAGTTTATGTCTAAATAATATTAAATTATTTATTATAGAGTATGAAAACAAAATATTAACTTTCTTTATGTTTAAATGACGTAGTTTCATATTATTTCTTATTTTTATCTTATATATAATATAATTTATTATGCACAATCCTAAAAAATCATATAATTTATTATAAAACCGCCTAAAATTGCCTAGGCCTTGAAGCCAATATTAACTTATCGCCTAACAAATTTTTTAGCACTGAGTAGTGACTGCAGCTCTCCACGTACCAATAGACTCTTCATTACTCTAGTGGTAAAGACTCAGAACAAAACCGTTTAAAATCATCTGGTCCCTAAAGTCACTACTTACTAACTTACCGGCTAAGCAATCTTTTTAGCACTAAGTAGTGTCTGCAACTCTCCACATACTAATAGACTCTTGATTACTCTAGTGGCAAAGACTCTTAATAATCGAGCTATAAAAAAAAATCATACATTTGTTTCATTGTGAAATCAATATGTGAGCCATGTGCGTTTAAGGTACTCTTAGTTAATAAATAGAGTATGTGAAGTGAAAGAGACTCAAAAACATCAATTAGTATGTGGAGACATGTAATAATTAAACCAATTTCAATTGTCAAAACCAAATCTTTGTTTGGTTACTTAAGATCTTACCTTCTTCGATGGTTAGAGGATTCGACCAAATATCAAACAAACATAAGAGTCCCAAACACAAGTTTGTTAATTGTCCTCGTGGTGGGACCATTATTGTTCTTCTAGGGCTTGTCACGTTTTATAAGTTTTATACATTGTGATTGGAACTTATTGCTTTGGCTTTCTTGCAAAACCAATTATATCTTTTCTTAAATCTCTTTTTGTCCACTTACCTATTGTCTTTTAATCATTTTTTCTTTTGATTTGAACTTTTTATATAATGCATGGTTGGTATATGTGTATGATTACCGAAATCATTGTTTCAAACGTATTATACAATCCACGACTTATATATGAAGGTTAAATTATTTCCAAGAAAATGTAGTTTTTTTTTTGTAATTGATAGGTCTAGATTCCAACTTCTAAGACACTGCTGATTTCCACCAGTGACGACTCCACTTTATTTTTATTGAAGCTCTGAATCTTTTAATACTTACTGAGGATCGACACATCATTTCTATTTTCACTACACATTTCTTCAGGGGCTGGAATGCCCCAAATTCGACTGGAGCATCCAAATCTGGATCAATACCAGCAAAAACATCTCTGAAAAGAGTTATAGAACCATGTCATATGAATTCTCATCCCAAACACATCGAACATGTGTTCCCTAGACTTTTGTTTTTTCTACAAACATCAGCATTTTGAGAATTTATAAAGAGAACACTATCATTCTACCACTATCCACATATCCTCGATATACCAAGAAATGTAGTTACATATACGAAACTATATGTAAATAATACTTACCTTATACAATAACTGCCCTAAGTCTACCTTATCTTTTATTTTATTTTTATTTTTTTGTCAACGGATAAATAAATTAATAATAAATCTATACTCCAAAAAAGCGTAGTAGAGACACAATTACACAACCAAACCATTACCAGACTCTCTAATAGAATATTTTATTTTATTTCTTCTAGAACAATCATAAACACTTGTTTGATTATAGATCTACTACTAGAAATAAAATATATAATCTTCGCATTCAATGTGTATTCCTGAATAATTTTTTTTTAGTTATTCAACCATTTCATTTTACCAAAATGTATCTGCACATAAGCAAAAGGCAAAAACTGTTAAAATATCATCAAGCTATTTCGTTGCTTGTGTGTATGTAGTGAAGCAATTGTTAGAATTTGGCCTAAGTGTTATAAATGTTATTTTGTACATGTGTTTTGTTGAGAATTCTGGTCCAAGTTATATTGTTCTAGTCTTGCCTCGTAATATACAATCTCTCATTTTACATACAACCTACAAATTTACTGAAAATAAAATGAGAAAAAAATATACTGAATATAAATTTTACCATATTTACTTCTATTTATATATACAAAAACAATCTGGAATGCGTTGTCGAAATTTGATCAATTAACTTTCTTTAGTCTCAAGGAATTGAAGGACCATTTTGCCAGCTACCTTTGTTAAATTAGTACACTTGCTATAAAATCTTTTTTTCTTCTTTCCACAAATATCATAACCTTTACATTTTTCTCATATTTTTATTTTCAACAGTAAAATTTTCTTTTCCCAAAACCATTTTTTTCATATTTAGTGATAACTAGCAACTACAGTTTGCTTTGTTTTATACTTTTCGTGTGGTTCAGATCAAAGGAAATTTGTGAGCTCCTGACTTTTTATATTAAGGGGTTATGAATTCCGATTAATCTTAGAATCAGGAAAAATTATGTGAATATTTCTATTTGTACTTAGAATCAGTCCGACGTTGTTGAGGGTCCTATTCGAAACTAAATTTTTTTCTTTGATTTTAAGCAAAAAAAACATCAGTTTACAAGTACATGAAATGTTTAAACCAAACAAAAACTAAAAAAGGTAAAAATAAAGAGAAATAATTGATACGAGTTGAACATAACTTTGCTTAATCTATTTTGACTAAATATGATTATTTTGCATTTTTTTCATGTTCTTTCTCAATAATATAGAAAAAATTGAAGATTAAACAAGTGAATAAACCTAAATAAATTATTAATTTGGATTGGAAAATTCTATGCAAAATGAAAATCACTTTAACTTTTTTTTCGAAACCGCTATAATGTGTATGTTTGATAATTTGGAAGAGAATATCACTAACTTTTTTAACCTAAAAAAACTATTAACTCTAAAATTTTTGAGCCCTAATCTTTGGTATATATTGCCTATGTCACAGACCAATTATGTTTATACCACAACACATATATGGGTGAGAAGAGGTTCAAATTCAAGAATTCACTGACCTTCAAAATTTTGCTCAACCACTAGACCACACTTGAAAACTAAAGTTCTTATGTATCTTTTTAATCAGTTAAAAGAATAAAAATAACAAAGTAATTCAAGTGTTACACAGTTTTACTTTAACCTAAACATTTGTTACGTTAAGACAAAAAAGAAACTAAAGCTATGAGCCTATAAGTTACACTTTTGGTCGTAAGATTAGTTAGAAGTAGATAGTATAGTTAAACTTAGTTATAGACTAGCTCACTCTATATAATAGTATAATAGATTCGTTTTGCTTTTTTGACTTTACTTTCATCTGTTACATTTGACCATTAACAATTTTTTTTTTATATATTTCTATATGATTTTTTTGCCTTATAAAGCACGTCAATTTTAGATATATATTTTTTTTGTCAATATTAGATTACTGATTAGTCCATTAGCCAAATTTTTGTATAATACAGTCAATAAAACTTGATCTCGAGACATACAAATACATTTACTTTTAATAGATTTAATATATAGATTTAGTATATGCCATTAGGCTAATTTATGTATATATAAATCGTTTATGTATACATAAATCGAAAAAATAAAGTAATTATGTATTTATATAGCTGACGTGTCACGGAAGTCTCGTTCGTCCAAGCTGTTAACCCTAAACCCACACACAAGTCACGTGACATGACCGACTTTACCACCTCTATTACCGAACCTAATCCTCTGTTCTCTCCTAACCTTAGGCTCGGACAGCCGTTTTACCAATTTACCTCTTCCCCATAAAAACAGAAAACATACATCTATAAAAAAAAGGAAATTCAGCTTTTCTCATGGTTTCACTGACACAACCCAAATATATAACCTTTCTTATTTTAGCAGTTTTGTCTGATTTTCTTAATTATATTCATATATCGTCTTCTATCACAAGTCACCCAAAAAAAAAAAAAGAGTAAAGAGGAAGAAGAAGAAGAAAGAGACGAAGAATATTATTCACTTCTGGTTTTTGGCTTTCTTCTCAAGCTATTTTGATTACTCTTTCTCTTCTCTCGAAACAAAATACTTTCCTTTTCCATTTAAAAACTTCTTCTTTCTTTCTTTCTTTCTCTATCGTTTTGTTTATCCGCCATTAAAGCTCCCACGAGAACACCTTCAATCCACCACTTTCTTCTCACGAGAAATCAGAAACCAAACCCATTTGATCCCACTTTACAGCTTGTCTTTAGTCTTCACTTTTGTATATATAGTCTCTGTTTCTTCAAGCTGTAAAGTCCGAAGAAGAAGAAGATGAAGATGATGAGATTTAGTCAGTTATTTTGGTGCTTAATGTTTCTTCTCCGATTCGGTTTCTTAACCGAAGCGATTCTCGACCCAGTTGATTTCTTAGCTCTTCAAGCTATTCGTAAATCACTCGATGATTTACCCGGTTCCAAATTCTTCCAATCCTGGGATTTCACTTCTGATCCTTGTGGCTTCGCCGGCGTTTACTGCGACGGAGATAAAGTAATTTCTCTTAATCTCGGTGATCCTAGAGCCGGTTCACCCGGTTTATCCGGTCGAATTAACCCGGCTATTGGAAAACTCTCTTCTCTCACAGAACTCTCCATTGTTCCAGGACGAATCATGGGTTCATTACCATCAACAATCTCTCAATTAAAAGACCTTCGATTCCTCGCAATCAGTAGAAATTTCCTCTCCGGTGAAATTCCGGCAGGTCTCGGCGAAGTTCGTGGTCTCAGAACACTCGATTTAAGCTACAATCAGTTAACCGGAATCATTTCGCCGTCAATTGGTTCATTACCGGAGTTAACCAATTTAATCCTCTGTCACAATCACTTAACCGGTTCAATCCCACCGGTTCTCTCACAATCCTTAACCAGAATCGATCTCAAACGCAACAGTCTCACCGGCTCAATCTCTCCTTCTTCTCTCCCACCGTCGTTACAATACCTCTCACTCGCTTCAAATCAGTTAACCGGATCAGTATACCAAGCTTTAATCCGGTTAAACCAACTCAATTACCTCGATCTCAGCTTAAACCGATTAACCGGTACAATCCCTGGAAGAATCTTCACCTTCCCGATCACAAACCTCCAACTACAACGCAATTTCTTCTACGGATTGATTCAACCGTCGAATCAAGTAACGATCTCAACCGTTGATCTCAGCTACAATAGATTCTCCGGCGAGATATCTCCGCTTCTCTCAAGCGTAGAGAATCTCTACTTAAACAGCAATCGATTCACCGGTGAAGTTCCGGCGAGCTTCGTGGAGCGATTGTTATCAGCAAGTATACAAACATTGTATCTGCAACATAACTTCTTAACGGGGATTCAAATTAGCCCGGCGGCGGAAATTCCGGTGAGTAGTTCACTGTGTTTGCAATATAACTGTATGGTTCCGCCGTTACAAACGCCGTGTCCGTTAAAAGCCGGCCCACAAAAAACAAGGCCCACTACACAATGCAATGAGTGGAGAGGGTAATTTGGTAATTTTAAATGGTTGTTACTTTTTCTTTTTATAGCTTTTGAGAAACAAACAATGTTTCACTATGTTGGAAAAAGGAAAAAAAAACGATTCGTTTATTCGTTAGTGAGAAATAAAGATGATATATTTTGTGTTTTTTTGGAATAAGGATTATATTTATGTGAAGATGAAGTTATCTATCTTTTTCTGTGTATGAAAAATTTAAAACTAGAAAATGATGGTTCTGTTTTGTTTAAAAGTTGACTATTTTTAGATTATATTACTACGATGAAATATCTTTGTCTTATCTCAAAAATAAATGAGTAAACAATTTGGGAAATGAAGGCTATATTTATTAACATGCAGACAATTATAATAAAAAACGGAGTGGGAATATATGCTTTAAAATATTCCAACTCATTGTTTTTTTTATTTTTCAATATTGACCACAACTAGTCGGTTTATTAGCCAAATTTTTATATAATATAGGTAGTAGTAGTTGATCTGGAAATGCGTAAATGCACATATTTTCATTAAATTTACCACATGCCACTAGACTAAAATTTATTTATAAAAACTCATTACCATTTAATAATAGAAAAAATACTAGTATAATTTAATAAAAATAAAATACGTATATATGTAAAAAAGAAAAGAAATATTATTTTTAGTTTGATAGTTAGGATAATTCAATTACTTAGGCATCTAGTTCGATTCATCTCCTCTATAGTTGGTAAATTATATAAAAAAATTTGGGAGTGGAATTTAGGTTATAAATTAGATTTAGTCGATCCTGATATTGATAAAAAAAAGTTATTACTATGTAGAAGTTTTTGGACAAGATAGATTCATATTGATACTGCATTTAGTCTAGTGGCGGGTGGTAAGTCTACTAAAGGCAGACACACATACATAATTAGGAATTGAGTCTCATTGCCTACAAAATTTATGTAGAAATTTGACTAATGGATCGGTTTTTGTGGCCGATATTGATATCATCGTTGACAAAAAAAGATAGACTTATATTTAAATGGGCATCTTATAAGAAAAAGCTTGAAATTAAAATAGCTCATGAAGGAGTTTAGTTAAAAAGAAAAATAACATTATTTTGTTCTTTGAAGAGATCAGATCATCAAATGAAAGTACAAACCAAAGTCTCAATTTCTTAAAACTATAAAAGAACTCTCTTAAGTCAACAATAATGATGAATCTTCTCTTCAACAGCAGTTTCCTTATGCATAACAAATCTCTTTCTTTATTCACTTGACTGGCCAGGATCCAGATTATCTGGCTCATTGATGCTTAGCTTCTGATTCCAACACAATAAACAGTTCTCAAAACTCACTAACCACAACATGTTTCATGTATATTGAAACTTAAGATCATACAAAAGAAAGATAATGAAGAAGAGTTTAATTACCTGCATGTCTTCTTCAATGTCTGGAGAGTCTTCTGAAGATGAGATTGGAGGAGGAATAGGATTATGAACTTTGGATATATATTAAAATCTCTATCAATTACCAATATTGCTCCATAATTTGAGTATTCTGTACATCAAAATGTTGATTTTCATGATTCACATGGCAAATACAAATGTACTAATGAAGTGTGTATATTTATTGGTTAGTATTATATTAACTATTGTACTAATAATTTCGGTTATTTGGTTATTTTTAGTTACAAGTAATCACTCAGTTTCAAATTTATTAAAAACCGATATTGTTTTGGGTCTAATTCAGTTCCTATTTTATGTACTCATTTGGGAATCAAAACCGAGGAAAACCGAACTTAATTTTAATCCATACTTATATACTTACCATATTTTCAAAACCAAAAAAAACCAAAAACCGAAAGAATCTACCTAAATAAAACCGAAAAACCGAATACTCAGAACTAAGTACGTACTACCACAGTAGTTTGCTGCGGAAAAAACAGTAACAAGCTTTCCATCAGCAAACTGTTCAATGCCATTGTTCACACACTCATGTGCCCTTATGATCAAATCAAGACTGTTTCTTTCACAAAACTCCTTGACTACATCAGCCTGCATATGCATATATAAGACAAGAATATATATATACCTTAATTAGCAATCATAATGGAGCTTGAAATGGTATTCTTAACAAAGAGAAGAGAAGCCTAACCCCAAACGTGACAAGTTGTGATCCTCTAGAACTGGAATTTATACCTTGAATGGTATCATTACGTGCAGGATCTGACCTGTTTCATGATGCAGATACAATGTTATTTCAACTTGTAAAAAGACAAAAAAACAATCAAATGTTGTGTTTATACCATAATGTGTCTTTCAAAACATCACAAGCAGTTTCAGAAAAAGCAGGTCTCTGAATACTTTCAATTTCTTGTACTAATTTGGTTCTCCCAATTCCACCATGAATACATAAAATTCTCTTCTCGATTAGAGCACCTAAAGGAAGTTGATTAAACACTTTATTAAACAGAAACCATGCTTGTGACCCATCCACATTCCCCTGCATCATTACAAATCCATTAGCTTCATGAAAACTACAATAACATATAGATATATTCGATTCGAATGTATGTACCATTCTTTCTTTGCATTCCTCAAAGAAACCATAATAGCTATTAGTTTCACCAGCCTTATGATTTCCACGAATTAAGTAAATGTTCTGAGGATATTCAATCTGCAGAAGTGAAGAAACAGACATATCTTAATTAGAACAAAGCCTGTAATTATATGAACTCAGATGAGTACAAAAACATCTTCTTGCCTTCAAAGCAAACAGCAAAACAATGATCTCCAAGCTGTGTTGTCCTCGGTCAACATAATCTCCCAAAAACAAATAGTCAATATCCCTGTTTAAAGACATATAATCATACAGATACAACTGGTTTCAGTGACTATTCTTAAACAAAAAACTCACAACAGTTAGCAAAAATGGACTTACTTGATATCTCCTTCAGTAGAAGGAGATCCATATTCACGAAACAGACGCATCAATTCTTCATATTGGCCATGGAGATCACCAAAGACTTTGATAGGAGCTTTAACCTGAAGAACTGTTTGTTCTTGCATAAAGATTTGTTTCACAGTTCTACAAAGACACTCAACTTCAGAATAACTCAAGAAAAACTTTCTATCAGCAGGAGGATTCCAGTCTTCAGGCTTCAACAAAGTTGAAATGACCTGAAAATTAAGCAATGTGTAAATGCAGGAAGCTGAGAAAGTATACAGAAAGAAATCGATCGATCGATCATATACCTTTTTAACCAAGTCTTGAGTATACATCTCTTGAACTGGAAGAGATTCTGCAGAATCACTATGATAAAAGGCACTGTCAACAGTTGGTAAGCAACATTCCTCTCTCAATTTCTCCAATGAACTTTCACCTAAACTGTATCATTATGGAAGAAACAAGGATTTAGAATGTTTAAACAACTAGATTAGAGTAAAAACACAAACCAAAAGAGTGTAATGAAAGAGTAGCTAGACCTTCTTCTTATTAAGGATGGATTAACTGGTTGAGAACTTGAAGCCCTTGATGATGTATCAGCGACTACTAAATCATCCAGCAACACATCTATACATATACATGATCAGTGCTTTAGATATGCAAAATCCATATATAGGACAAATAAATGGAACGCAATATATAAGTCTTTAATTATAGTGTCATAAATGTTACAGATTTGAGGATTAGTTTACTTTTTCTGAATCCACCATAGATATATATGCGGCTATCAACAGAAACAGCAGCATGATGACAACGTCTCAGAAGATGATTCTGATTTTGTCTATGGCTGCTACTAATAGAGGTCAGTATTGGTCCTCTCTCTAACCATTGACCAATCTCAGTATTAAGCACTGCAAAATGAAAATGCTCCATAACATATCACTACCATAGAAAGGTTTCGAACTCAACCTGTAACCATTGATGGTCACATTTGCGACGGGACTTAACCGACGAATGCCGACGGAGATAAACCAACGGGCTGCCGACGACTTTATGTGGTTGGTGTCCGTCGGTTAGACCACCGGCTTAGGACGGGATTGCCTTTTTCTGACGAAGCTAAGGCGACAAACAGTTTCCGTCTGCTACCGTCGGTTTAACCTCTATACCGATGGAAACCGACCGTTTTGCCCGTCGGTTTTGGGCATGTTTTCTTGTCATGCATGAAATATCAAAAGTATTTAGAGTAAAGCTACCTGAAACAACTGCTTCACCATTGATTAGATGATTCTTATTCATGAGACCTCCAATGACATGCATTCTTGAGCCTTCAAAAACCTAATAAGAAACACAAGTAAGTTTTTGCAAATGTTAGTTAGGATTGAAGCATTACAGTGAATCTGAAGCCAAAGTTTTATATCTCAGTTCATGTCATATGCAATAACAGTTCAGATTTTGGTTCTGACCGCTGTATGTTGATATCTCGGAGAAGCTAAGTCTGGAACAATATACCAAAGCCATTGACCAATATTGGTATCCTTTTTCAACGCATAAGCATCTCTCAGTGACTGCAAAGGCAAAAGCATTAGTGTGTGGAAGAACAAAATACGTTAGCTCTTAAGTCCATACCGTTCCTGACTCGTCTCTTCCACTGCAAAGCAGAAACACACCATCATCACGACCACAAGCAGAAGCATACCTAAAGACATTAATGAAGAGTTAACTCAAACCAAATGTAGTTACAACAATAATTGCTTAGTTAGATTAGTTATAAGTTATACTAACATTCTTGGACTTGGATAATGAAAGGTAAATGGGTTCAATCTTCCCCAAACCAATGATGGTGCAAAAATATCCAATACCCAAGTATCATTGAGAACTTCAGTTCCTATAGACAATAGTAAAAAAACTTGTGAACTACTACGTTTTGATCGATATTGTATGCTAATTTATATAAGATATACAGAAAACAAAGCTATTCATACCATTCGTGCCACCGAATATGATAAGCCATTTTCGAGCAACAAAAACCATAACATGGCCATAGCGAGGACTTGGAGCCACTCCTGGTATCATCAACCTGAACATACATTAAGTAAAGGCTTTAAAGTATATTCAGTAATTAATAACAAAGATAGATTCATAAAATGACTTCACCTTTGCCATTTGAAATCATTATTATTCATGTCAAGCATGTAGACCTCTCTGGAAGCAAGTCCCATTGGACCAATCCCACCCTGCAAATGAAACAAATATACTCATGTATCAGAATCGTCTTGAATCTATCTACATGAAGTGAACCAGGAAAGATGCTATAAGACAAACAAATCTAAAGAAAAAACCCTAACAATATCATGTGGGGCAAACGCGATTCTCTGGAGTCGAACCCAGATAGAGAATGCAGTTTAATCAACCATATGACCAAGTATATATATGTTGTATATGCATAAACACGATTAGTAATCTGATGAATCGATTATTTCAATCACCTGAACAAGAACTAAGCCACCTAGTGAAGTTGCTGCATGACCAGCTCTGGGAGATGGAACATCACCAGAAGGATTAATCCTGTAAAATATATAGAATTCATCACAATTAGATCACAAATAAAAACCCTAAACACAAACACTTAATTTACCTTCTCCATTTGGTAGTCTTGACATCAAAAGAATGCAGCAAATTCGTAACACCATCAAACCTAAAAACATCAATCACAAACATCATGAGATAAAGATTCAGAAAACAACAAAACCCTAAAAATTTCGAAAACTCATACACAAGCGGGAAAAAACCTTACTGATTCCAGGACATGAGGAATCATCACCAGGAATAGCAGTAGTATAACCACCAAAGAGAACAAGCTGATGAGAACCATCGACGAAAACCGACGAAAGAGTATGACCATATCGAGGTCCAGGCAAATCTTCATTGCTATCAGCAAAGGTCATTAGTGATTGGTAAGAAGGATAAGAGTATTGCTGAGTTAGTGAAGCCATAACAGAAGATAGAAGATTCACAAGATTAGTTAATCTTTTTTGTGGTGATAAAATATGATAAGATCTAATCAACTTCAACTTCATATTTATAATCAAAACTTGTTGTGTCAATGGTTGTGGTAATTAACGAAAAGAATTCATGATCAATAGCCATGGTGTTCAATGTTCAACGGCTTAGCTAGCCATAGAAATGTACAATTACGTAATTACCCATTGAATGGTTCATTGTGATGTTTACTTAACAAGTTTTTGGTTGTCTAAAATGGTCTTTTTGTAGTTATAGAAATGTGAAGTGTTTTTTAAAAAGGAAAATCGCGGGACACTTGTCTTTAGTAGAATAAATTAGTTTTATCGACCGGACCGGACCGGACCAGACCGGACCAATGTTCTTGTAAGAAAACTGAACTAGGTTAATTAGTTTCTAAGCTATATTTGATATTTTATTAAAAAAATTTGCATTAAGCTAAGTTATTATTAAAGAAAGATATTTAGAGTACCTAAATCAAGTTCTATATTTTGATATTTATTAATATAAAAGGTATTTTTGTTCAAAAGGTAAATATTATACCAGGAAACTTTTTTTTCCAAAAGGTAATTAATATTACTAAATTATATTCCAAATATTACCTTTATTTTTTCCAAATTTAATTTTGAGAGAAAAGAAACAAATTCATCTCCCAATAATGTAGTGTTGGCATTAAATGTATATATATGTATTAAAGTGAAATAAATTTGTAAACTCACAAATATTAATTGGAATTTCTAAAATGTTTTTATATCGAGCTAATCTTTTGTGATAAAACAAATTAATTTAATTGATATCCAAATTAAAAGTATGATAAATCCGGAGAAATTAAAGATAAAAATCTAAAGTGGTTATTATTGAATTGGAGAGTTGAGATGCTTTTAATGTAGTTAAAAATAAAAGATTTCAAAATACTTAAGAAAAATCACAATCAAGTCGATATTGAATAATAAAGGATTTCAATAAATTTTAAATACATCAAATAAATACGTAATCTAATAACAACGGATTTTGATGTATTTCACCAAATAAATTATTGAATAACAGTTTGATTTCATTTATTACAAAATCCACTAAATTACAATAAACTCACAAATATTAATTGAAATTTCTAAAGTGTTTTTAAATTGAGATAATCTTTTATGATAAAAGAGATTAATATATTGATATCCAAGTTGAAAATTCGATAAATCAGATGAAAAAAATAAAAAGTTTAAAGTTTAAAGTGGGTATTATTGAATTGTAGATTTTAGATGCTTTTAATGTAATTAAAAAACTGAAGGATTTCGAAGTACTTAAGAAAAATCACAATCAAATTAATATTGAATAATAGAGGATTACAATAAATTTCAAATACATTAAATAAATACGTAATCAAATAACAAACGGATGTTGATGTATTTCACCAATTAAATAATTGAATAACAGTTGATTTCATTTGATTATAAAATCCACTAAATTACAATAAACTCAAAAATATTAATCGAGATTTCTAACCTGTTTTTAGTTAGTATTTATGCTTAAAATCAAATAAATCTAAATGAAATTTTAGGGTGTGAGATTAGATTATGAATCGAATTGTATTTATTTAACTGTTAACATCAAAAACTAGTAATTTTGAAAATTAACAAATTAGTTCAAGTAACTTATAAGTATTTCTTATTTTTGCAAGTACTTGTTTTGACAAGTACATAATTCAAACAAAGAAAATATATATATTGTTGATAAAAAAAATATATATATATAAATATTAAAATCTTATTACTCGGGCAAACCAAACTATAATTCAAACAAAGAAAATATAAAAGCTTCCTCTGTGAGCTTTGGCCCATTTTGTATTTTCAGGCCCTAGTTCTTTGATATATGGGCCCATTAGTATCAACAAAAATGATATGCAGCAACAATCTAAAAATGTAAAAAATTTATAAAGAACATTACAAGAAAATAAAGTCTTAATTACAAGTCTTTCAAAAAGCTTTTTTTAAGAATGGCCAAGATTTAATAAATGAATTTATAGTGGTTAACATTTATACATGAAACCGGTCTGTACTTTCAGTTCCAACCTCATTAAGATCCATGGTAATGTCTAAACCGGAACCGTCTCAATGGTTAATGATGAAGAGATTTCAACGGTTTTCATTGGTTTACTAAACCGTTTAATAACGGTTTGTTATTCTGTTGTTTATTGTCTCTCTTAAGCTGGACTTTTAACTTCTTACCACTTATTTCCTGACCATTCATTGTGTTAATAGCCTTATGAGCAGCTTCTTGTGAGTTATAACTAACGAAACCTGCCACAAAATGCACAAGTTTTAATTCAAGTCTTGAGGAAACATTATGGTGATTGAGGAAGAGAAACAAGAGCTTTACCAAAACATTTGCTTATACCAGTGGACTTGTCTACAAACACCTTGGCACTAAGAACATTACCAAAAGGTTGAAACTTAACCATAAGATCTTGATCTCTATATTCACGAGGTATGTTATAGATAAACAGATTAGCACCTTCTGGTCCTGAACATAGACAATGATTGTTTCATGTATCAGTCACAGAACGATTATAGACACTTGAGACATCAAGATCTTAGTTGTTTTTGTTTAGAAGTAACGAAAACCTTCAGTTTGAAGCGAGGAAGGTGTTGATGTGCCGTTGTTGGAGCCAGGTGAAGTTGTGGTTAGAGGAAACCGAGGAGGGATCATTCCATTAGGAAATGACATGGGATATTGAAGACCATTGTAACTGTAGTTTCCAAGGGGTGTTTGGTTGTTTCTACGGGCGGGTAAACGGGGTGGGATAGACTCGCTTAAAGCGGTTACCTGCAATGCGCTTCCGTTACTTTGGTTCGGTGATATTATACTCTGAAATCCATGTTGAGTCTGGATAGGTGGTAGCATGTAACCATAAGTTCCAGGCACCTGTTATAGAGTAAATGATTTCAGTGTAAGATTAGAAACAACAAAAACTTGTACTAAGCAGATGAGATGAGAGAAGAACTTACATGATAGCCATATCCATTATAAGGAGGAACATAACTCATAGGCATTTGTCCAAACAAAGAAGGGTTTTGCGAATCGAGTCTAGAGACATAAGATTGAGCTTTTTGAAGTCTTCGAGCTTGTCTTTCCCTCTCAGTGTCTGCCCATTTGACAACCAAAGGAACATTTGTACCCTAAATGAAACAAAAGAATGTGATATCGTCAGACTCTCCATAGAGGAAGTATTTTATAAAGTAATGTTCAAGAAGTTGTAAAAAGCACACACCTCCATTATATGCCTTCCGTTCATTGCTTCCATAGCTGCGATCGCTTGTTCTTTAGTCTCATACTTCAGAAACAGACAGCCTAAAACATCAATCATACGAAACAATACTTCAGTCAAAACATTGGTACAGAATCATTGAAGATACATAAGGTAATGACTATACCCTTGCTAGTTTGTAGAGACCCTCTTATAATCTGTAAATCCTTAATGGTTCCGTATTCGGAGAATAAGGAATGTACTTCAGCTTCAGTTACATTCTTTGGAAGCATACCAACAAAAAGTTTGTGCTCTGAATATCAATTACAGTCAATAACATTCATCAAATTGATGATATTCAAAAATATCAAAACGAGATTAACTCAGAAGCATATTGCATACCTAATCTTTCCAATTCACCATCTGCATATCTTACTTGTAATGGACTAGAAGCCTGAACATAAACACAGACAAAGAGATTGAATGTCATAAATACAAAATAACGTATGTTTCAGAAACAAGCTACAGTAACAGTATCATCAATAGTGAATCAATGTGCTTTCTTGTGTTTGAAGAAATCATCTAGATTCCAACAACCGAATGAGGTAGATTCTGATCAGTCAAATCAGATTCACCATTTTATCTCAACATAGATAACAACATGCAACACTCTCAAATCACCAACTGTAACTAAAATCAAGTACAATGCAGATCGATATGAATACAACTATACAATCTCGAGAATCCAATCTGTTAGAAAAATGTGCAACCAAGATCAAATCTGTTTAAGGTATAGAAACATTACATTCAAGCAGTAAGGAAAGATATCTCAGAATTCAAGCTAAAATAGGTTCAAAAATGGAAAGAGATTATAAAAAACTAACACTTACCCCAGGCAATGTTCTTTTGTTATGACAACCATTGACGACCTTGTCTGCTTCTTCCTTTGAAGGACATGTCAAAAAACAACATCCTAAAATCCCAGAAACAAAATTAGGGTTTGCAGTATTCAAAAAGAACAAATTCACACGCAATCAAAAACCCTTCTCAATATTCTTAAATAGAAAACAGAGGAAACTTTCAGAGTCAAAATTCAAACAAGAAGCCATAAAAGTTGAAGAATTTAGGGTTTTTAAAATCCAAAAATCAACAAAACTCACACGAATCAAAACCCTTGTCACGAATTCACAGAGGAAGCTTTTATAATCAAAATCGAACAAAGGAAAAATCAACAAAACCTCGAGAAGCTCGTGTAGTTTTGTCTTTAATGATATTAACTTCATCAACAATAGAGAATTCCTGAAACAATGAAAGAAGTTGAATCTCTGTCATGTTCTTAGGAACTTGTCCAACGAAAAGCTTAACCCTTTCTCTATTCTCCTGCGTCTCCTCCGCCATTGTTGTCTCTTGACTTTGGTCTTCGTCTTCTTCTTCTTCTTCTCTCTCTACAGACTTTTTTTTTCTTTCCTGAATATAAAAATTTACTATGGTGAGGGAACTTTTCTGAATGCCAATTAAGAGACTAAATCTGGGCTTGTTGTTATTACTAAATCACGAGATTAAACAGCTGTAAAATGAAGAAATCTAGCTTGTGTTGATACAAGGGAACAAAACACTTCCGGATTTGTTTTGTCTGATTAAGAAGACTTTAATGCTAAAGTTACGACTTTACCCTTTTCCGTTTACCCGCGTTTTTATTCTACTTTTTTAATATTGAGTGAGTCTAGACATGTATATATATTATCTGAAATCAAAATACAGAATTAAACTGACCTAAAATATAAAAAATTGAACCGAATCGAAATTGGCTAACTAACCGTATAGTTCTAAAATTTAAGAACCAAAAGAGTTGGAACCTGAATAGGTATGGAACCGAGAACGGAAATGATTACTAGAAATAATCAAAACACAATTATATGTTTTAAAATAATTATTTATATAGAATTTAATAATCTAAATATACATAATTATAATTATAAATCCAATTCGGTTAGTCTATTTGAAAGTAATATTATTTAAAAAATTAAAACATTCAAATTTTATAATTAATTTATGGTTTTCCTATCATTTTTTTTTTACTTTTTTAAAAAAATTAGATAGATGTATTCTAACCAAAACCAAATCAAATCTAAATAGGTACGTATTGGTTATTTCGAATTTGGAACTGAAATAAGTGGAATCGAAACCGGACAAAACCAAATTTTAATAAGTATCCATTGGTTACTATTTTTTCAAAAACGAAAAAACCAAAAACTAAAAAACAAAAATCAAAAAATCGAACCGAACTAAATCAAACCAAACCGAAGAACGGAATACCAAAGTTAATTGAGTCTATGAATAGCTGTCAATTTTATTTTCCATTTTGTTTGTTTGTTTTAATAGCTGTCAAATTTTCAATCTTCTGCATTAAAATTCGAAATATTTACATGTAATGCTTAGACGATTTTCTACGAGTTCCACTTGATATTTATATGTTTGTTGACTGTGGAATTTAAGATAAGGAGAGGTCATTTTCAGTGACATCAAGAAAGATGGTAAAATGGGAATCTGATATAATGGTAAGAGCCGTGTGCCAAAGACATTAACCTGACAGACTGTCCTTTCATTCACCAAGCTCTTACAATGATTATTAAAACTGTTTTAAAATAAATTATATTGATTATATATTTGATTACACATGAAAATTTTATCCTTAAACTTTGCAAAAGACAACTAACATAAAGATAAATGACAATCCTTCAGTTTAGTTGTTATTTTATAATTTTGCACACGTATTAAGAAAATATGTAAATATTTTCTTATGTTTTTATTTAACTATTAAAATTCTAAACTATTTAATATTTTAATTATTTAAGTATGGACAAATGAAATAATTTTGTATTAAAAACTACATTGAAAAACTAGAATGACAACTAAAATGAAATAAAAAATTTAACCTAAAATGACAACTAATATGAAACGGAAAGAATATATGTTTTTGCTAATCCATAAAAATCGATCTATAGCCTAATACATATCTTTTTGATACTTGAAGTGTTATTTATTTTTTAGATGATGTGACTAAGTCGTAATCGAAGAATGGGCTGAATATTTTTATTCCACAACAATTGCATTCCCCATTTACCACTCAAGTAACACAGAAATTCTTCAATTTTTCATTAACCAATTCCACAATTCATTTATAAATAATTCAGTTTAGATTAATATACCCAATATGTTGTTTTTTGATACTTATAGTTCATTTTTTCTCATAATTTAGTGTAGTTCTAAGTATTCGGCTTTCCATCTAGATCTGAATCAGATTTTTTTGTGTTTTTGCGTAAGCACTTAGGTTCGGATCGGATTTTCAAGTTTTTAGATATTTGATTATGCTCATTTAAGATCTATTCAAGTATTTTATTTTTTCAAAAAAGGTTCGATTATGATAACTTTTTAAGTATCCAATCTTTATTCGTATACTCATCAGATTTGGTTCGAATCAATTTGGGCTGGAATTAGAATCCAAAAATTTCATGAGAAAATTTTGCATAGGGACCAAAATCTATAATTGTATTATCTGAACTTTAATTTTCTTTTAGAGAAAAATAGATGAAACTTATCTACATATAATTCATGGGAGATAATCAACCAACAATTTATAAGATAATTTTTATTAGTTAACTACTAAGATATAGTCAAAATATTATGATCATTTAATTTTTTATATAATTTAAAAAGGTTTAAAGTATTAGGTAGTTATTTTAGAGTGTATTTTTAATTAATATACTTATTTAATAGAGGTACCATAGGTACAATATTATTTATTTCTTTACGAAACTAATATACTAAGTTTTACTAAAAATTCTGCCACATTTCAGCATTACTATTTACTCCTAACATCAAACTTTACAAAAACGGCCGCTAGACATTTTGTCTTTAACGTTTTGACCCCACATGTTTTTGTTTACGTGCATATTTGTGAATCCTAATATTTTTACACATACCTTCATGTCTTGTTCTTCAGTTTCCTCATGAGAAGGAGCATTACGCAAGAGGAACGTCATTAACCATTTATTATGAGAAGCTGCAATTTGTTTGCTCGTTATCTATGACTGTGACAGTAGACAAAACTTAAAACAACTTATTTCCTAAACATTTAGTACACACACAAATAGAACTTACATATATAAAGAACAAAAGAATTTGATTTTAAAAAGAAACAACAATAAAGCAAATAAAAAATACACTACACGAAATGCAATACACAAACATTGATGAACTATATATAATCTTATGAAAGCTTACACTAACTATTTGAGTATACCCTACCTGTCACAGAGTACAAACATGTTTAAACAAAGTTCCTTAGCTTCTGTTTTTTAATCACTCAGACTTCTCTGTTTTCTCTACGAGTCATAAGCTCTCTGGAAGCAGAATCTGTGCCTGGAAAACTCCAATTGCCTGCTACTTTTCCCCAAAACCCTTCAAGCTTTATCTTCTTAAACTCAAATGGCTTCGACATCTGTTTCTTCCTCTGAGAATCATCATCACCTTCCTTGTTATGCTTTGCAAGGATGGTAGAAACACATTTCTTAAGCTCTGAGTTCTCTTCTTTAAGCATTTGTATTGCTAAACTCATTTGCCTTATAGCTTCTCTCTTCTCTTCATCTTTCTCTCCAACCATTTCTCTGTAAACCTTATTCTCCTCTCTCAGCCTCTCTATCTCTTCCTTCACCACTTCACAATTTCCATGATCTTCACCATTATCGACTTCCAATGATTCTTTTTCCTCTACAATACCATCCATTTCACCTTCATCAACCCATTTGCTTTCACCGTTATCAACTTCAGACTCTGCGTACTCCTCATAAGTCTCACAAGTCTCAGACCAAGAAGACTCATCACAAGTTGATGATTTCTCATGACTCTCTGAACCATGTTTGTGCACAGAAGAGGGTCTCAACAAATCATACCTCTCAGCCAATGAACGATGTGAACGGTAGAATTCTTCAACCATAGCTACAAGTTCTGGTCTTTTCTTGTAATACATCTCAGCTCTTGCAGCAAAAGAATCCGCATCCTCATCAATCACTCTTAGCATTTCCTTTGTCTTAGAATCCAGTTCTTCAAATTACAAATATCAAATTTCAACCATGTCAGAATCTCAAATGTCTTAGAAGAACAACACAACAGATTTCACCATCCCAATTCTTCAGTAACAAAACCAAAACTCACCATCTCAATGAAATTAAAAACCATTATCACTACTCAAATGACTCACAAAATAATAAATAAGGGTTAGATACCAAAAGTGAATCTTTTTCTTCAACAAGCAGAAAGTTCACACCTTTCAATACAGTAAACATACACATATACCCAAAATCAATAGAATCAAATTGAAGGGAAGTTAGGTCAATTTCTCAAAACCAAGAACAAGAATAAGTTACCAGAGAGAGTAGAGTGAAGCCAAGGAGAGAAATTTGTTGTGTTGTGATTTCCAATCCACCACCATTTTGATGATTCCATTTCCATCTTTAACTCTTCTTAAACCTTTCCCAACTCAAAATACAATACAAAGAAACAGCTTCTTCAGTTACCATTAAAGACTCACTCTATAAACTATCAAAATTCATAAACAGAGACTTGAGTATCAACCAACCTCAGTGACGAATCCCGACGAACCAAAACACAGACTTAACGACACCGTTTCTCTTCACTTCTCTTCGTCTTTCTTCTCGTTGTAGAGCAATTTGAAGGAAGTTATGTTTTCTTCTTCTTCTTCAGACTGGTTTTTTTTATTATCAACTTAACTATATAGCCAATAGCACAATGACACGTGTAGTCTTTAGAGAAAACTACAATTTACAGAAGTACCCCTCGAGATGAAGCGGTGGATGACATGGCAGTATTATACAACTAAGTTACGTTATAGCCCCTCTATATATCACTCTACTTAAATTGGCTGATTTCGTTAGTCAAACAAATTATTTCTTTCTTATTTTTGTAAAAATTACTTTGTAAAAACCCAAATCCAATATTATCAACTGATTGTTTAACTTTTTTTTTTGGTTTTTTTACAATTTTGTTTAGTCATACATGCCTAGATTAGTGTAGTTGAGATTTATATATGGAGATATATGAAGAGAGGGTAATTTGGGAATTAGAGTAAGTCGATAGATACGAGATTTATGTTAATGGGCCCCACAGGGCCATGTGGGCCGTGGCGAGCGTAACACGCAAAAGGTGTTTCTACAACGGTCGATAAACTCTTTGCCGCAAACTTTCTATAGTGTGGACAAATAAACAAACGGACAAAAAACAATAAAGTAACATAGAAAATAATATATTTCATTAATTAGTTTTACTTTTTATTGCACAAGTGAAAGTGTAAAACTACATCTATTTTTAAGGATGTTTAGTGACTGATATCCTTTAGCTCTTTAGTAGTGAATTATGATGTTAATGCTTAATGGTGTTGAAGTATTTACAGTGTTTATAGATTACAGAATTTGATAAACAATTGTTAATAAGAACACTGAATATCTCAATTTTTTTTTCTTACAAGGATGTTTATACTCGCTTCGGTACGGTACTTTTGAGTATAAATCAAAGATTTTGTTTATTTAAGTAATCAAAAATATCACTCAGAATATAACGAGGGGAATTTGAGTATGTTTGATTAAGTAAAATGAATAAATTTTGAGCTCGGCTCGGTACAATTGTTCTCGAATATTCTAGAGAATAATCCTGATGAACAATACGTGCTCTTTGCCGACGATTTGTTTCCCCTGCTTTAGAATCAGTGATCTATTTGGGTATGGGTCTAGTTCGTAGCTCTAGCTTTGAATGAACCAAAGCCGACGATTCAGGCTTGACTTGTTTTTGGGCTTGTCAATTTCTCCTAGTGGACCAAGTGAGTTGGGTAACCCAACAAAGCATAAATGTCAAATGTGTTTGTCTCTACTCTATGTCTTTGATCGAGGTTTGGTTTGTTACAAGTTTCTACTAGGCATAACTAGATCTATTGTTTTCGATTTTCTTACTTTTGATATGTAATGTTGGATCTTGCTTAAGCTCAAATTAGATTTGGAGTTGGTAGATAGACAGTTGTGAAAACAACTGATCTCTGCAATGAAGACAGCCTTTAATACTCACGTTAACATGCATAGAACATTACAGGCAAACTCTTCTGTTTCCTCTCCTCTTCTTCAACACTCTAAAATCCTCTAAAACTGCTCAAAACTTACAAGAAACAATGGAAAACAAACTCGTTTCAATGAAACAAAGCTAGATCCACTCCTTTGGGTTGATACAAGCATCCAATAGCTTCCACTCTTCAGTTCCCTCTTCTGGTTTCTGCATTCACAAAACATGATTACTACATTGTAACATTCTAATGAACTTAAGACTTAGTGTCTTCACATATGGAAAAAGAGCTTACATGATCATATTCCCATCTTGCTGATAGTGGAAGAGATACGAGAATGCTCTCTATTCTTCCTCCTGTCTTCAGACCAAATGTCGTTCCACGATCATATACCTTTCAATTGTTACAAATACATCAGAGACCAAGGTTCATGAGAATATGAGAATTAAAACAAAGAAAAAGCAAGTGTTAGAATACCAAGTTGAATTCCACATATCGCCCTCTTCGTAACTGTTGCCATGCCTTATGCTGCTCCGTAAATTCCATGTCTTTCCTTTTCTCTACTATAGGAATATAAGCCGGTACCACTGAGTTTGCACATTCTGTGAATACCATTTACTACATTAGTCTACCAAGAAACTAACCCCATTCGTTTTTTTTCATCAAGCAATATTAAGCAGTCCAATACCTGTGGAAAATGACAGAAGCATTTCCTGATCATAGTCATTAAGATCATCAAAAAATATCCCACCAAGTCCTCGTCTCTCACCACGATGCTGCAATCAAGATCAAAGAGTTCTCACATTTTTCAAATCTCTCAAACAAATAATATGCTTATCAAAGTCTTTGAGCTGTTCCTACCATCACAAATTTACGATATAACTCCCTAGAAATAACATCAGTGATAATGCCTTAAGATTTCACAAAACAACACACCTTGATGTAAAAGTAGTCATCACACCACTTCTTAAATCGGGGATAGAAGGAAGGGTCGAATTTGTCACATGCTTGTTTTTGAATCTACAACAATGGGAAACAAATCTCTCATATATATAACCAACTCCATGATCACAGAGCTTATATCTTTAGAACAAGGTATAAGAAAAATCACAGACCGAATGGAAATGCTTGACATCTTCTTCAAAGATGTAAGCAGGTGTGAAATCAGTGCCACCACCAAACCACCATTGCCTAGGAGCTCCAGGAGCATCTGTACATTGAGAAAAATGACAAATCAATTATGTAACTCAAACAAAAAGATAACAAATTTACAATAAGCTTTTACCCTTTGGAGCATCTGTCTCAAAATATCGATAATTGAAATGCAGGGTTGGGGCAAAAGGGTTCTTGGGATGCAAAACCTAGAATCACAGAGAAATGGTAAGAACTTTGGTTGTGCAAATGAAAGATCAAAAAGACCCTAAATTGAAGGGAGAGATTCATTACAGAGCTGACTCCAGCGGCAAAGAATTTAACAGGACCAGGTTTCTGATCTGAAGCTGATCCCTTTGCAGCTCTATAAGCTTCAGGAGGCATTTCACCATAAACTACAGAGACATTAACTCCAGCTTTCTCAAAGATATTACCATCTTGCAAAACACGACTAATTCCACCACCTCCACCAGGTCGAGACCAAACATCTTCTTTAAACTTAGGACCACCTTCAATACCTTCAATGGCTTCACAAACATTGTCTTGAACAGACCTAATCATAGTCTCGAAACGAGCCCTAACGGAAGAAGACGAATGAGTGGGATCATCAGAATCCCTAAGGAAAGTAAAGGGTCGTTCTGTTTCAGGGACTTCTTTCTCAATTGAGACTGAACATCGCAAAGCGAGACTGGGTTTATTTCTGATTGGACGAGAGAAGCGGAGAGTAGAGAGACTAGAGAAATGCTGGAGACGATGAGAAGAGAAGGGAGCAAAGGTAGGAGAAGAAGAAGAGAGAAGAGTAGAAGAATGAGAAGCCATTGTCTTTGATCCGAAATCCAAACTGGATTCGATGTAGAAGAAGATTGAGAGAGAGGTTTTAAATGATAAGAAGTCGTCGTCGTCCACTGATTTGGACCGCTGCTTCAGCTAAATTAAAAACAGTCCCTTGTTTCTTTTCTAGTTATAAAACCATTGTCTCTCTAATCATCAAACCACTTTAAATAAACCGGCCTAAAAACCAATTTTAAAATCAGAAAACTCAAAATCATTTTCATTTGTATATATATATATTTTTTTTTCTTTTGCTCATCATAAACATTCTATTCAACCAA
This sequence comes from Lepidium aucheri, assembly GCA_900406435.1. Classification (NCBI taxonomy): domain Eukaryota; kingdom Viridiplantae; phylum Streptophyta; class Magnoliopsida; order Brassicales; family Brassicaceae; genus Lepidium; species Lepidium aucheri. Next base: position 42,831 of record OVBA01000009.1, on the reverse strand, counting down.
TTCACACATTGTTTAGCTTTTTACAACAAAAATACTAATCCAATTTAGAGCCACAGAATAAAGTTTAGGATTCATAATCCAAATGATATAGCTTCCCTTGCTTCTTCCTATCTCACTATATTGATTTTAATAAATTTCATAAAAACAATAATTCATCGTTCAGATTTCTGCTCAGATTTGAATAGAAGTTTTCGAGTTTTTGGCTCTATTGAAACTAAGATATATTCAAACTTTTTTATTTTTTAATTCGGATTTGGTTTAAGTTGATCGGATTTAGATTCATATATTTTTATCTAAATTTATATAAAAATTAAAATTAACAAAAGTTTTAGAGCCAAGTGACTTTTAGCTTAATGACAAATGATAAGTCCACTAAAAACATATCTATTTGTATATTTTGGGATTGAATCAGGCATTTTATAGAGAAAATTCATAAAAGACATTAAGGGACTCAACAGAGTGGGCCTAAAGTATGAAAGCCCAAACTAAAATTTAATGAACAAAACAAATCAATTTTAGCCCACCATTATTTGGGTAAGGAAACAAAAGGCCCAATAAATATGTTAACCAAAACAGAACGGTGGTTGTGGAGGTTGGGACACATGAGAAAATTACACAACAAAAGCAACGTCTTCACTTGCCCGGTGGGTTCAAACAGAATCACTTTCCTTTATAATGATAACACAACCTAACTCATTTCTTCAATGGCTCATCTTCAACCTCCTAAAATCATCGAGACCTGCAACATATCTCCCCCAAACGGCACTGTTCCATCAACCACTCTGCCTCTCACCTTCTTTGATGCCCCTTGGCTCACTCTCCCACTTGGTGAATCTCTCTTCTTCTACTCTTACCAAAACTCAACTGAATGTTTCCTCAGAGACTTTATACCTAACCTTAAACAATCACTCTCCATTACTCTCCAACATTTCTTCCCTTTCGCCGGTAAACTAATCATCCCACCTCGTCCTGACCATCCGTACTTACGCTACACCGATGGCCAAGACTCTCTTGTTTTCACCGTTGCAGAGTCTGCTGCAACTGATTTCGACCAACTGATAAGTGATTCTGCTAAAGATATCAAAGTGTTGCATGGCGTGTTGCCCATGTTACCTCCTCCTCATGTATCTCCACATGGAACTCAGACTCGGCCAATAATGGTGATTCAAGTCACTATCTTCCCTGGAGTTGGAATCAGTATAGGCAACACATCTTCACATGTTGCAGCAGATGGAGTCAGTTTCACCCATTTCATGAAGTATTGGATGTCATTAACCAAATCCAACAGCAAAGACACCGGAGGGCATCTCCTACCCGCTTTGCCTATTCACAGCTGCAGAAACATGATCAAGGACCCAGGCGAGATAACCACAGGACATTTGGAGAGATTTTGGAGCCAAAACTCTGGAAAACACACCTCACATGCCACACCTGAAAGCATGGTCAGAGCTACTTTTACAATGAGCAGGAATCAGGTAGACAATCTCAAGCAATGGGTTACAAAGCAGTTTGAGAATCAAACCCCAGTCTCTACTTTCGTGGTGACTCTAGCTTTCACTTGGGTGAGTTTGATCAAGACACTTGTTGAAGACAATGAAACAGTGGCCAAGGAGGAGGACAAAAACGAAGTCTTCAACTTGATGATCAATGTGGATTGCAGGAATCGTCTAAAGTATACAGAACCAATACCACCAACATACTTTGGTAACTGTATGGCTCCTGGTATCGTATCTGTCAAGAAACAAGAATTGCTAGGACAAAAAGGCGTTTTGGCTGCTTCAGATGCAATCACAGCTAAAATCAAAGATATGTTATCCAGTGATCTATTGAAAACAGCACCAACTTGGGGACAAGGAGTACGTAAATGGGTTATGTCCCGTTATCCAACATCAATTGCAGGAGCTCCCAAATTGGGAATGTATGATATGGATTTTGGATTAGGAAAACCCTGCAAAGTAGAGATTGTTCACATTGAAACAGGTGGTTCAATAGCGTTTTCAGAGTCCAGGGACGGTAGTAATGGAGTTGAGATTGGAATAGCACTGGAGAAGAAGAAAATGGATGCCTTTGCTTTGATTCAACAACAGGGGATCAACAAATTCAACATATAAAGCAGCTCAATTTCTTCTCTTTTTGGTTCATTAATAATAGCATTGCCCATTTCCCGTTCAAGTAGTAACAGCAGCAGCCAAATGGTTCAATAACATGTACCAATTAAGTAAAACAAACTCAAACAATAAAACCCTCATTCGAATTTGACAGAGAAAACAATGTAGTGATCTTGTTTGACTCACGTCTCATTGTTCAAAAGAGACTTAAATTGATGAGAACACTGGTAATTTCTGAGTTTTTTCAGACTACAAGCACTAAGGCAAAAGTGCAAGTGTATAGTTTAAACTCAATAGAAGAATATTAAACAAAGAGCAAAACAAAGGATGAATAATCAAAAGACGTCTCAGTTAAAACCAAAGAATTCAAAGAAGTTGCAGTTTCTGCCAAGGGGTTCTCCCTGTAAACAGGGTCTCGACTCCACTGCACCTCATACGATTGGATTAAATCATCATGGACATTACAAGTATCGAAAACAATGTAAGAAAAAGGTTCAACATTTAGGCTCAGATATGTATACAGCTTTTTCTATCAAGAATTATCTGAAGCAGAACTGGCGTAAGCTGTTAGAGTTAATCATCACTGCCAAACAATCTCACCCACCAAAAGAAGAAAACTTTGAAGACGACGAATCAAAAGACAAACAAAAGCAAGAGATTTGGCTCATATTAAGAAATTCAACCATGTTTTTACCATATATGCTTCATTGATCTGAAAATCTCAGAAGCGCGGGTAAGTTTATAATCATAGCCAATAACATTTCAATCCAACCAAACAAACATAATTCGAAACAGATCCAAAAGAGATTTAGCCGCTTTTTTGACACAGAAAAGCCTAAAGAATAAGGCAAGCCTGCAACACAAACGGCAAAACAATATAGCAGGAGCTTTGGGGCTTAGTTCGTCAAGTACAGTAGTAATCAGATTAGCCCGGGAGGCTCCTGCGAATCATAGTATAACAGAAAAACCTAAGCTATTGATTGAAGAAGACTGATGTGTAATTTTTAGAGAAGAAGCAACGAAGAAGGTGATCTTATATAAGAAGAGGTTCATGCGGCTAGTCAAAACCCTAGCTCTATTCTCTATGCCAAAAGTCAAAATTGCCCTCATTACTTACTTCCGGTTTATATTTAAACCGGCTGATTAGTCTTTTTAATTTTTCAAGTTTAGTATAAGGTAAAAAGTTACAAACTTTGTCTGCATTATCATTCTTTAATTTTAAAGAACACAATTATGATTTCAAATTGTGTATGAGTTTACAATAATTTCATGAGCATGCTTATATGTCAATCTTTGAATAGATACCAACTACTACCAGGTGAAACCTTCACTCCTCTCTCCTTCATCTCTATTCTAAGTCTCTCTGCCTCTTCTTGTCTTCCAACACTCATATATATCTTTCCCAACAACACATAGTTCGCTGGATTCTTTGGCTCTATCTTCCACAATTCCTTCGCAGCAATCTCTGCGAGCTCAACTTCCCCATAGTTCCTACAAGCTCCAAGCAAAGCTCCCCATGTCTTTGCCGTTGGCTTCTCAGGCATAGCTTGTATCACTTTGTAAGCCTCCTCAAACCTCCCTACTCTGCTTAAAACATCCACTAAACAAGAGTAATGGTCCTTGCTTGCGCGCAAACCGTAATCATCCTGCATTCTCTGAATATAAACAAGCGCTTCATCTGCTAAACCAGCATGACTACAAGCCTTGAGCACGTTCAGAAACGCTATGTCATCGGGTGTTACTTTAGCCAATTCCATTTCTTGAAATGTTCTGAGTGCGGATTCTGCATCACCGTGAAGTGCATAAGCAGATATCATGCTACTCCAAGCAACCACATCTCTATCAATCATGCTCTCAAACACCAATTGCACATGAGAAATGCATCCGCACCTCCCATATGCCTCTACTAATCCGCTTTTTAACTGCGGGTGCGGCTCAATCAGATTCCTGAAAGCATATGAATGAACCTCTTTTATTAACCGTAAAGCCCCAATAACTGAGCAAGCGGATACTAATGCGAGAAGGGTAATCAAATTAGGCTTAAATCTAAACTCTATCATCTTCCTATAAAACTCTACTGCTTTATAAGACCCATCTTCAGTACCCACTAAACCCTTTATAATAGCATTGAAAGAAGACTCATTTGGCATAACATCCATAGCTTCATACAATTCCACTGCTTCTTCAATCTTCCCACAATGTGTGTAATGAGAAATCATCGCGTTCCACACAACCGCATTTCTCACAGGAATTTCGTCGAACAGTTTACGAGCGTGAGAAACAGACAAGCATTTACCATACATATCGAGCAGAGCACATCCCACAAATGGGTTCGACAGGAAATTAAATTTGAAGGAGTGGGCATGTACCGATCTTCCGAGAACAGGACGGAAGGCTGCAGCACATGATTTGAGAGCTAGTGAAAAGACGTGTTCGTCGAGAGGTAAGGCGAAAGAAGAATGCATTTGGCGAAAGAGATTGAGAGCTTGTTCATGGTTTCCTTGGTTCGCATAAGAGCTCAGTTGTTTAGTGAGAGTGATCAATTTAGTGCAATTCGACGCATACAAAGAGGTCATAGAGATGGAGCTTCCGATGTTGGCGTCAAATAACGCGACTAGCACGTAACTCAGCCTTAGAAGACAAAATACTAATAGTATTAAAATTTTAATTTCCAATTCAGTAAACATCAAAGTCGTTGTAGTATAGTGGTAAGTATTCCCGCCTGTCACGCGGGTGACCCGGGTTCGATCCCCGGCAACGGCGAGTAACTTTTTTTTTGGCCCAATGTCTATTAGGCCCGATAATCTTTTTATTTTCGGCAAATGCTGCTCCACTTACTTTATGAGGCCCATTTAAAGCCCAATATCTGTCGCCAATATCCTCGGAATTGTTTATGTACTGAAGATATACACGTCCTGGATTCATCATCGTATTTTGATGATATTGTGTCGGTCTACTTACGCTATTAGGCCCATTAAAGCCCAATAATCTTTTTATTTTGGCAAATGTTGATCTTTTTACTCTATGAGGCCCATGAAAGCCCAATATCTTTTTCTATAACCAAAATTTATAATCAAACAAAACAATATACAACATAACATTTTGCATCATCATTAGATGATCTCAAGAACATTCTTTCCTCCTGAATTCTTCAGAAGATACTGTCTGAATAAGCTCTCGTAATCTCTCAGAACCAGGTCCTGGTTTCAACACCAAGTCTTGGCCTTGCACAGAGCATGGATCGTTGCCATTATCCGAGCTACCAACACACCATCCACCTGGTGCAAACCGGTGTGTCCGTCCCAATAGCTCTTTATCAATCTTATCTAACACAGGATCGTTTTTGTGGAACTTGCGGGCAAATGGAGCTTTGCTCTTAACCATACTGTCAAAATCCTTTGATGAGAGAGATCTTGGGTGTTGCTTTGGAGGACTATCCCAAGCAATGTAGTGAAGGTCATGACTGATCGTAGTGTTGACAAACTCTTTGCTATTGCAGAGCACTGTGTGGAAATATCCTTCAGGGGATGATACGAAATTCGTGTAGTACATTAGTATTGTTCTTGGGAAGTTATCCCATCCCCAGATGCAGTATTCAAGGAAAGACCGAGTCAACATTATCCAAGCTGAGCCTGCAGACAAATCGTCTCTAGACATTTATAATCTTTCACATAGGAATGAAACTGTGAGATTAAAAAAAGCTAACCAGTGAATAGCTTGAAAGAAGTAGGAAGTGATCGTCGTTGAGTAGTCCAAGCAATGTCTGATTTCTTTGATAGGTATAGTCCAGGATCAACAATGATTGATTTAGCCCTCTGATTCCTACAAAATGAGTCCAACCATGTACACATGCTTTTAGATTCCAGCAAGAGTCTCAAATAATAATTGTTCATCTCTATGGTTTCTACTTACAGTTTCCATCCAGTAAGCTGCATATTCTCAATGAAATTGATATTCCGTGACAGATTTGAGAAGACATACAACAAATCTACAGGATAAGATAATAGCCACAAGCTTATATAAGTCACAAACCATATATGAAGCTGAAAGGATAATCACTAAGGAGCCAAAAATGAAAAACAACAGATAAGGGAGGTCTAAGGGATCAATTTACTAACCATCTTGTGTTACAAGAGGATAGTCTGAGGCACTAAGGTTGAGAAACCAATCCCAATGTAAGCTTTCCTTCAGCAAAATCGCAACGGCTTGAAGAGTACAAGCAATCATTGTAGGGCCTTTATAAGTAACAAGATTAGACTGTGCCATCACACGAACATTCTCCATTTCACGGAAAGTCGGATCACTCTTCACAGACATTGCTAGTTCCATCCGTTCTCGAGGTGGAGCCTCAAGATCCAAATGCAGAACATACTGGTTTCTAGGATGATACACAGCCTGTAATGTCCTCATCATCCTATGACTATCACCTTTTGTTCCTGATATCAAGTAAGCTAGCCTAGGAAGCTCTGGATTAACATCAGCTGCTGCAGCCAAATTCAAAGATTGTCTGAAATCTGATTCTACAAAATATTCATTCGACTCTGAAACAATTTCTACTGGCAATGGATATTCGTCTGCATGAAATCCGTCGTATTGACGAGAAATAAACAAACTGAAGAGTGTAATTGATAGGATCAAGCTTGCTAGAAAAGGGAACATCCATCTTCTGTCGCTGAAAGCACTAAACCCTGAATGTGAACTAACTTGTCTCTTCACTTTGGCGAATGGTTCTCTGAATGAAGCCAGCTTCCTATAGAGTTTTCTCATTCCCTACCCACTTATCCTAAACGAAGAACCCCAATTCAGATATGTTCAAACTGGCGATCAAAGTCCCAATCTTCTGTCTGAAAGTAAGCAAATAAATCTGGTTACAGATTAAAATCACAAGGGCTGATGCGAAATACGATTACCAGAACTCCAAAAACCGAGATTTTGCAACAAAGTTCCAAACTTGGGCAAGTTGGGGAATAGATTTAAAAGAGATAAAGAGCAAGGACACTACCGAATCAGCAACCGAAAGCAATGGCTTTTTTTGGCATGAAAAGAGAAAAGGTTTGTCTTAGTTCAATGCTGAGTCAGATCTAATCTCTAATCGATATTCAAAAGAAGAAACAAAGAGGCAATACTTCAAGTTTAAGTCTTGAAATTATTACCTTTAAGGGCCACAACACGTCCACTGAAAACGACAGACGAAAAATTAGGGCAGCAAAGACATGATTAGTGTTTAAACTTCAATCAGAAGTGAGGAATAGAAGAAGAAATCTTTTGAAGACGAAGAAACTTGGAGAGAAATGAAGTTTTTATTAGTTCAAAGCTGTCTTAAAGACAGAAAGTGAAATCAAAGCGGGGAAGAAGAGAGAGAGATAGAGACAGAGAGACATGGCAATTAATATAAAGTTTAAACACCAAACATTTCGTGGCGTTAATCTTTAATTGTTGGCACAATCAATATAAAACCTGTAGAGAATTTAATGATAATGTACGACTCAGGCAATACAAGCGATGACATACACATGGCATTATCATCGGATAAGATTGCGTTAGAGTAAACGAAATTAACGGCGAAACAAAGAAACTGTTCTTTTGCTGCTACAATAGCTATAGCCATTAGCCAGTTTGACTATGGTATGACGAGAAAGGAGAAAAGATCAAAGTTTTAGCCTTTTAGGTTAGATAATGATTGAAAATAAGATCATAAATAATGGCCAAATTGTTTGATTTACGGTAAAGGGATTATCACAACAACACAAAGGCTGTTTTTTTTCTGAAACACATCAAAATGCTGCACAAAAACAGTTTCATTCAGACGGTTGCCGACCTTGACCTCGACCTCGCCCACGTCCAAAGCGACCCCGACCTCTGCCCCTACCCCTACCACGACCACGGTGGCCCCTTCCCCGTTCAGAAGAATGCCCACTACTAAATCCTTGAGATTCTGGTTGCATTGGGGACTCTGGGTTAGTTGGTGACTGTGGGATTTGCAGCTGTGGACGCATATCAGATTGTGGTTGCATTTGGAACTGTGGGTTCATTGGGGACTGTGGTGGGTGCATCATTTGGTACTGAGGGTTCATTGGGGACTGTGGGCGGTTTTGGAATTGTGGTTGCATTTGGAACTGTGGGTTCATTGGAGACTGTGGCCTGTGCATTTGAAAACCTTGAGGAGCAAACAGATTAAAACTCGGCTCATTCGGTAATGGCTGCTGATGAATACCACGACCCATTCCAAACGGTTGTTGGTTGAAACAGTTCTGACCAACTAATGCAGGCCATGGCGCGGGAGCCTGTCCTGGAAAGAAGTTTAAGCCGCCTGGTCCACCTGGCATAGGCATCTGACCACCATTGAACTGCGGTTGGAACATCATTTGGTTTTGATTTTGCATTGCCATTAACGGTAACTGCAATGGGGGTACATTGGGCATTCCCATCTGATTAGGTATAGGAGGAAGCTGATATGGGTTCTGTTGATTACCCTGGGGTCTCCAGGCTGCATTGTTGGGAGAAAACCCATCCATTTGAGAACGAGGATGAAAGTTTGAAACTGGACCACCCATTTGAGGATCAGATAGGTTTGAAGGTAGAGAACTAGCTCCCTTGTTCTCTGTCCATTCTCCTGAGTAACTGTTTGTAGGCCTTCCAAGATCTCGGTTTTTCTTCTTCTTGTTTCTTGTATTTCCCGATTTTTGTTCACTTATCATTCCTCGCTTCTCCATCTTTTGCATTTTTCTGTATTCGGCTTCTTTTTCATCATCTGAGAATTCAAGCTCTTCTGGTATCTCCTCGTCATTATCCCCAGAAGCATCGTAACCTTTCTTCTGCAGTTCCTTGATATTGAGAATGTGTTGAGCAAAATCTGCGACGAATGAGACAGGTGTACCTTGAGTGATCCCTTCTGGCACGTCGCTCTCGGAATTGAACCTCACAATGTAATATGGGCACTTTACAGGTCCAAAGATCTCATCTACCAATCCCAATGGGGTTCTTCTTTCAGTAATCCAGAGGATGGAACCTTCAGTCAAAGGACTATGCTGTTCCATTCCCTCAACAATTACTTGTGTGCTCATTACCTGTAAAACCACAAATCACACAGATTTACTTTTAAGCACTGGATGGCTAAGACATCAAACAGAGAAGCAGTAGCATGAAAGTAGAGGTAACTTTATGATACCGAATGAACAACTCCAACAGGGAGCGTGGCATGATGTGGTTCCAGAGTGACATCCACAGCTGGAACTGGAGGGAGCTCCTGCAAAAGTTAGAGACGAAAAAGTTTTATGAGTATAGAGCAATGTCAAATATCTTGAGGGTGGTACATAGTTTTCTTGTTGCATTCTTTATAGTCAGTACTCAGCAAATCGAATAGATTGTACTTCTTTCATATTAAAAGCTCGGACATTGGAGTAAGCCACAATTACCTAAGGTTTAATGAGAAAAAATCAAGGAAAGAAAAACCAATTCCTTATAGCAATGTGATGTGGAAAGCTTGAGCTTAGGTACCTTGAGCTCATTCTTCGACCGTATAGGTTCTTTTGTTTGCAGACCAAGGTCATCGTCTTCATCATTGCTCCAAGCAATCATCTCATTCACTTCATCATCATCATCATTATCATCGTCATCATCATCTTCAACCTCATTTTCGTTGTCATCATCTTCACCCTCTATCTCGCCTTCTTCAAGTTCTCCTGCCACATCGTCCTCTTTTGAGACCATTTGAGCTTCAAACTTTTTTTCTTTCTTAGTTTCTTCCTCTTCACTCTCCTCATCACTATCCTCTTCTTCACTACTATCATCTTCTTCACTACTACTACTATCACTAGAGCTTGCAGAAGAGCTAGAGGTTGCGCTCTCAGATTCAGCAGATTCATTATTTCCCGTATCCCCAACACTCTTCTCATCATCGTCCATGGCTAAACTTACCTTCTTCAACCCTACTTCAATAGAACAAGCCAAACCCTCATCTGTTTTCCTCAACTCTGTTTCATCCAAATCCATTGTAGGACAAGCAACAGATACATCAGACGTAACAGCTGCCTCAGTCTCACCTTCCATGGGCCTAGAGTTGTCAGAGGTAACCGGTTCTGACTCTTTTACTACTGGTTCAGCCCCAACGTCAAATTTTGCAGACATGTCATCACAAAGCTTAGGTTCTGCATCAGTCATCAACTCAGACTTCATTGAGCTCACTCCAACTTCCTCAGACATGACCTCACAAAGCACAGGCTTTTCTTTAACCATCGACTCAGACTTAATCGAACTCGCACCAAATTCCACGGGAATGTCATCACAAAGCTCAGGCTTTCCCTGAATTGACTCAGACTTAACCATAGCCTGATTAAGCTCGGCCTCTCCTTCTTGTCCTATCTCCATATCTTTGTCCATAAAAAAATCAAAGTCCGTATCTTCTAAGCTAAACTCTTCAATGTTCCGATTACTCCCCAACCAGTTGACAGAATCGAAATCCAAAAAAGAATCGATGGAAGGAAAATCAAGAGTATCCTTAAAACTTTTTACCTTGGGGTCTTGATCAACAACGACTTCCAAAGCTCGAACTTCTCCAACGGTTTTACTTGGTTTAGCGGAAAATCCAACCATGGCAAGAAGAACAAGGAGAGAGAGCAGGAAGAAGAACCAGCGAAGGTAAGTAAAAGGGCATGACTTTCGAGAGTAAAAGTGGCGGCTAAGTTATAAAGGCAGCGACTTAAGGAAAGGCGCGAGGGTTTATCGCAGATACGTTAGGGTTTATGAGCAGAGTAAAGTACTCTCTCTGTTAGTGCCACTGCCAATTAGGGTTTAAGCCGTTCCATCTCTCCCTCCATTTACTTTTTTATTTTATTTATTTTTCGTCTTTATTTTAATACAAAATTTGTAGAATTTAATGGAATTTTTTCAAAGTTTAACACTTGAAGTGTTTACCGGTGACTCTGGCGCCTCCGATGAATCTCATCCTGAATCGCCATTTCAGTCTAACGCCGTCAATTGCATCTTCGTCTTCGACCAAACAGGCTCTGATCCTGGAGCTCTGTAAATTGGGCCGGCTCACTGATGCCATTCGAATCTTTAACTCAGCAGACTCGTGTGAAATATCCGCAAAGCCGAAACTCTACGCGTCTCTCCTGCAAACATGCACCAAAGTCTTCTCATTTATTCACGGCCGTCAGTTTCATGCCCATGTCGTCAAATTGGGTCTCCAAACAGACCAGTATGTTGGGAATGGCTTGCTCTCTCTGTACTTCAAGTTGGGACCTGAGATGAGACAGACCCGGAAGGTTTTTGATGGAATGCTGGTTAAGGACGCGATCTCGTGGACTTCAATGATGTCTGGATACGTTGCGGGTAAAGAATATGTTAATGCTCTAGAGATGTTCGTGGAGATGGTGGGTTGTGGTTTGGAGCCGAATGCGTTTACGTTGTCTTCTGCAGTTAAGGCTTGCTCTGAGCTTGGAGAAGTTAGGTTAGGGAGGTGTTTCCATGGTGTTGTCATTACTCATGGGTTCGAGTGGAACCATGTTATCTCTAGCACATTGGCGTATATGTATGGTGTGAATCGAGAGCCAATAGATGCACGCCGCGTATTCGATGAAATGCATGAACCAGATGTTATTTGCTGGACAGCTGTACTTTCTGCGTTTTCGAAGAACGACTTGTATGAGGAAGCTTTGGGACTTTTTTACGCGATGCATAGAGGAAAAGGGTTGGTACCTGATGAGTCTACATTTGGAACTGTTTTGACGGCTGGTGGTAATCTGAGAAGGCTGAAACAAGGGAAAGAGATTCATGGGAAGCTGATCACTAATGAGATAGGTGGCAATGTGATTGTGGAGAGTAGTCTTCTTGATATGTATGGTAAATGTGGATCGGTACGGGAAGCTAGGCAAGTGTTTAATGGGATGTCTAAGAAGAACACCGTATCTTGGTCTGCCTTACTTGGGGGATACTGTCAGAATGGAGAGCATGAGAAAGTGATTGAGATGTTCAGGGAAATGGAAGAGAAAGATCTCTATTGTTTCGGGACTGTTCTTAAGGCGTGTGCTGGTTTGGCGGCACTAAGACTTGGGAAAGAGATTCATGGCCAGTACGTGAGAAGAGGTTGTTTTGATAATGTGATTGTGGAATCAGCTTTAGTTGACTTGTATGGGAAATCCGGGTGCATAGATTCTGCTACTCGTGTGTACTCCAAGATGTCATTAAGGAACATGATAACATGCAACGCAATGCTATCTGCGCTGGCTCAAAATGGAAGAGGTGAAGAAGCTGTTAGTTTCTTCAATCATATGGTTAAACAGGGGACAAAACCTGATTACATCAGTTTTATTGCGGTTCTCACTGCATGTGGTCATACAGGTTTGGTTGACGAAGGACGAAATTACTTTGCTTTGATGGCTGAGTACGGGATTAAACCAGGAACCGAGCATTACAGTTGCATGATTGACCTTCTAGGTCGTGCAGGTTTGTTTGAAGAAGCGGAGAATCTGTTGGAGAGAGCAGAGTGTAAAAATGATGTGTCTCTGTGGGGAGTTTTACTTGGACCTTGTGCTGCAAATGCAAATGCAAATGCCTCCATTATTGCAGAGCGGATTGCAAAGAGAATGATGGAGTTGGAACCAAAGTACCACATGAGTTATGTGCTTCTGAGTAACATGTACAAGGCGATAGGTCGCCATGGTGATGCACTCAAGATTCGTAGATTAATGATGAGAAGAGGAGTAGCAAAGACTACTGGACAGAGCTGGATTGATGCTCATTAGAGTGCTATAAAGATTCCTATTCCTCTAAATATCTTGCTCTAGTATCCATGAAGAAATGGTTTTGACAAGTTTAAACCACACAATTTTGCCTTGAGGTCTCCAAGTAAGAGATTAGTCTTTACAAAGCAATTCAAAAAGATTTTGCCAGCTTAGACTTTGCAGAGAAAGGGTTTTGTTTCAAAAGGTTATGTGGAGGAATCATGATTTTAACCTCAAGCCGCCATTGATACAGTTTTTGATGAAGTGTGTTGTCTTCATAGTGCACGCATCAGGGTCGATTTTGTAGCTTCACGCTTCATTTCTGCAGCTTTGCCACTCCCTCGGAAGTATGCATATACTTGCTGAAAATTGAGTTCATGTTTAGTAAAACAGATGGATTGACGTGATTTACAACGTTGATAAATTCTGAAGTAGAAGTTCAGAAACCTGAATGACCCAGATATTGATAAGTGTTTCGATGCAGAAGAACCCCGCACCAATGAAATACATGATCTGTGAGGGAAAACGAAGAAGAAATTGGTTAGGAGACAGTCACAATTCATAGTTAAGTATTTGTAAATGGGAAAAAAGTTACTTACCCCGACTGCAGCATTAGTAGTTAGAAGCTCAAGTGCTGGTAAGAAACCTCTGTTCACAAGACCAACAATACATGGAATCAGATGGAGCTCATCAAAGACTCAATGGTTTTAACATTTTCATGAAATAACAGGTGGTTAAAGAATGTAAATAAAATGTTGATTCTGATGCATTCATATAGAAGAAAACTCTTACGTGAGCGACTTCCCCTCAAAGATGACTGGTGGAGCAACTGCAGCAAAGCCACAGAACGCGATGTGAAACTGAAAAGTGCAAGAGACACGTTAACAGCAAAAAAAAAAACTTTGATGCAGAGGAAATCTACCGATGGAAATGAGATATCTTACCACATAAAACAAGAAAAAAGTTCCAAACTTCAGGGCACTATCAGTTCTGCAAGAGGTATGCAAACATTGTATCATTACCCATAAATCCTTTCATGATGCATCATGTTCTCAAGCAAGTTCCAGAATATACTTAAAAGAGCTAATTTACCTTGTAGCTCGGTAAAGAGGACGGTACCATAAGACATAAGCTCCAGGTACTCCAGCAAGGAAATAGATAATTGAAAGAAGCCATATAGTGGGACCTGATTACAAAAAGTACATCTGATAAATCAACATGATCAGAGGAAAAAACTTCATGAATCTGATTGTTTTGGTAAGAACTGTAACCTTCTCCTTTGATCCAAGCTACAGTTACTGCCACAATATTCCACAATAGACATCCTACTAAACCTGCATAGTTCCATAATTTAGATTGTTAACGTTTCTCTGGATTTGTTGCAGCGATCCAAGGCAGGTTTGCATACCTAACAACGTGGTGAATGCGACATACTGGATCTTCTGTAAGTGAATTGGAATCTCATTTGGAATGTCATGATGAATTAGAGGGAAAAACTCTGGCCAGTTCTTCTCCTCGATGATAACTCCAGCTGCCAAAACAACCGTATTAAATTAGCCACAAAAACCCGTGAAAGGTAATTTGGAAGTTGTAGAAAAACAGATATAGAAAGATTGTCTACATCGTGCTATTGCATCCTCTCTTCTTTTAAGTTCCTGCATTACAATGAAAAGACAGATCGTTTCATAAATTCACATTGAAAGTTTAGGTCTCGGAATAAGCTTGGACTGGATAACCAGAAGTCACCTGCTCTTTCCGCTTCAATTCGTTCTCCTTAGCCTGAAGTTCCATCTCTTTAGCTCGAAGATCCTTCAAACAGAAACATCAAAATGAGATTCACCTTTTCAATCTAACCATATTTTGAGCAAGCATGAAAGATAAAACGCAAAAGGTGTTAAAGATATCGTACCTTGCCAGAATCCAAAGGAATATCAACGGTTGCACCACGATCATAAGGTTCCGGTGGAAGAGGCTTGAGATAGGAGTTGTTCGCAGAAGGAACACTTGTATTATTCTACAAAATCGAGATCAACAGACACTCATGATTACAGAAAGGTCAGACATTTGTTCTCTATATTCATGAAAACAGAGCTTGTTACCGCAAAAGGATTGATCTCTTCATCAGCAAATGGATTAGGATCTTGTCGTGCCATTGTTTGAGATGATTGGTTTCAAAGATCAAGAAAAAAGAAAGAGTTTTGAAGGTCGTTGAATATTGACAGAAAACGAAAATGAGAAGAAAATTGGTTTCAACGAAAAGGGTACTTTGTAAGTCAGAGAAAGAGAAAACTAAATGAATGGTATTTGTGCGCGCCAGAGACATTGAAGGCATTTTAAAAGGGTCTCGCTTCGTTTTTCTTCAACTGGATTTCCGGTTTAGATTTAACCGGTTTGATTCAATTTGATTAAAACGGTTTAAGAATTCGACACATATCAAACCTCTCCGAATTTTGCGGTTAGTGGCTCAAAAGTTATAGGTCACAACTTCGGTTTTGTAAATGATTAAATTGTTAGTTTGTTTCTAAATCAAAATTACAACTGAATATAGAATGAAATATTTTCGTATATATAAAAGAGATCTCAAAACAACTAATCAACATAAATCACATTATTCTAATGTTTCAGCACAACGTGCAAACCATGTACGTTGAACATTTTGAATTGAAATAAAAATTATTTTGTATAAACTGAAATAAAAACATTTAAAACAGAAAATTAAGAGTGAATGTAAATGCAAAATTTCTTACAAAATTCATCATTTTAAATCAAATAAGTAGTTGGTGAAAAAGTCAATTAAAATTGGTACAGTTTTAAATTTGTTGAAAATTGAGATCAAATTCATCACAATTTCGATTGAAAACAGTGAAAAACGGTTTAATTCTTTTTTCTAACATTTTTAAACTTTCTTAATGGGAAGAATGATTGCTTTAAAATAAGAGTTTGGTTCATGTGCGCTTGCTTTATCTTATTTGCATTATCTTTGATTTTCAAATGATTTTCATATATGCTTTTCTCTCTTTCAACTTATCTTACAAAGTGAAGCAGATTTGCTATTGTTAAATTGTGTAACACTTCATTTGACGGATTATCTTATACTCTGATTGCAAAAAAAACACTATTGGAGACTCTGAATGAGGAAAGACAGACTCCTCTCTACGTCGCATGTAACTATTCTGATCCTATTTGTGCTAAACATCTCTTAAACATGGGGCAAACACTCGATCATTAACTAATGCACATGATCTCCGTCTCGCTTGTTTTAATAGGAACAATGTTGTTGTGCAGGTCAGTATTTTTGTTTTTATTTGCAGCTGTTTTTGGTGCATGAAGCTAATGTTTGGAATGAAGAAGGAAAATGTAGTACTTTTACAAATATCTTTTTTTTTTCTGAAAAACTGACTAAGATTAAGATTATAGACCAACTGATTACAATGATTAAGCCAAAATCAACACAAAGTGGATCTGGTCACATACCAAATAAACAACCACTAAATAGATTATCAAAAGAGATTTAGCCGATTAAAAGACAAAAGTAATGATCGAAAGATGATAATAGTCGATTAAAATCGAGAACACTACTAAGAGATCCAAATTGTAGCTCGAAATTCATCTAATCACTGATCCCAAGCTCCACCAAAACATGCAAGCTGAGAATCATGTATCTGGTGACATGCATTTAGAAGATTTGACTTGAAATTTGGATCACCTTTGACCCCATCACTCTTTGTGTGATTTCAATGCTCCCAGCTTTAATCACCTTCAACAAAATCTCTTCAAACTTTTGCAAGCATGCCAACCTAATGTCTTTTAGCTAGTGCATGCACTATCAATGAGTTCTTGATTTTGGCTTGATCAGCTAACAAATGTACAAATTTTGTTGTGAAAGAAGACTAAAATAAGAATAATAGATAAAATATGAGATGGGAATTGACAAAAAATTTTGATCTCTGCATGCATCGATTGAATCAAAGAAACTAGTCGGCGACCAAAGATGGACCCGAAAAAGTAACAACGACCAAGGATGGACCTGAGAGGTTAGTCGGCGACAAAGATGGACCCGAGAAGTTATTCGACGACCAAGACAGTCCCGAAAACTTTTTTCATCCTGATCTGAATGTTGACCTCTCTAAAAGATTTGAGATAGAGAAGAGAGGCCACACAAAATTACTTTACCAAGAAAAAAATTTGGGAGAACATTCTCTCTCTAGAAGAGAGAATCCCCTCGATGTACAGTAAGGATCTAAAACCTTTATACGATTTTTTACAAATATCTTTCCTATTTTTTTCATTTTTTTTTACAAATTCAATTTCTCAAGAAAACTCAAATTTTTTTATTTCACTTATAAGTATTATATATTTTGGGAAAATAAAATTTTAAAGTGAAGATTAATTGGCTTCTTGCATGCACTTTGATGGGAATCTACTCTTTTATAGAATTATATAAAGGTATCAAGTAATCATTCCTCTACATGGTCGTATTTGTTTTACAATTTCGTCATAGCCAAAAATAAATATGAAATATAATTTTTAGTCGTGTAGAAGTCTAAATCATTATTTGTGAATTGTCTCTTTCATCAATCTCGTAATGGTTGCTTAGCTTTACCATGATGTATTCGAACTGTGTTATGCTGATATCAAATGAAAGAAAGAAATTTAAAAGTCGGTAGAATCAAAAGTTTCAAGTAAAGTCCTAAACTTAACACGTCTTTTAACACTACCCATTCTCTCATAACCAATCCCAATTTTGCTATGCATTAGCTTCATTGCTAAATCTGCTTTTCCCACTTTTCTCAAAGCATTGATCATTACAGTACGTATCCTTCCAGGCACTTCTCTTCCTCTCTCAGTTATCCCATCAGCTAACTTACAAGCTTCCTTAATCCGACCAGCTTTACACAATGTATTAATCATATCTTCACAAGCTGCATCAAGCACTACACCCATTGGAGCTAACTCATCCAATATCTTACAAGCTCTAGCCACTTTTCCTGACAAACATAGCCCAGTTGATAATGCTCTGAAGCAAGCTGCAGTTGGTGTAATGCCTTTATCAATCATCATGTCCCAAAGCTTTAAAGCCTCTTCATTTCTATGTTCTTTGAACATTCCAGATATGAGTATTGTATATGTATAAACTGTCTGATCACAACCTTCTTCTTCCTCCATTCTCTTAAACAATGCTAATGCTTCATCAACTTTCCCATACTTTGTGAATGCATCCATCAGGGCGTTGTAACAGTATGAATCTCTTGTGAAGCCCTTTTCAGACATCTCTTCGAAAAGCCTCTCAGCTTCGTCTACTCGACCTGCTTTTCCTAAACCGTCAATAAGACTAGAATAGAACATTGAATTCATAGCCAAGCCGTTAAATCGACAACTCTCAAAATAGTCCAAGGCCTCTTGTACTCTCCCGTTTTTACACAATCCATTGACAACGACAGAATAAGTTACTACGTCGGGTTCAAATCCTTCGTTTATCATTCTCTGTAACAGCCTTATAGCATCATCAACACTACCACATTTCGCATAACCATCAATCAAAACAGTGTATATAGCTACATTTGGTTTTGACCCTTTACGAATCATATTCTCAAAAACAGCATACCCTTCATTCAATTTCTCCTCTTTGCAAAGTCCTCCAATCACTAAACTAAACGCATGAGGCGGGACTTGAATTCCCTTCTCACTCATTTCCTGATACAAAGCCACACAAGAACTAAAGTCACTATCTGCATAACATGATTGGATCATTGTCAGATAAGTAATCTTATCAGCCTCAAGTCCTCTCGCCTCCATATCTCTAAGCTTCTCCATAGCTTTCTGAGTCTGTCCTGCTTTACAATATCCCTTGATCATCGTGTTATACGTCACAACATCTGGTTTAATCCTACCACTTTCCATAACTTCAAAAACACGCTCTGCTGAATCAACAAACATCGAGCTCACTAATCCATTCATCAAAAAGTTGTAAGTATACAAAGTGGCCTCAATCCCATTCTCTTTCATTTTACGCCACACCCACAACAATTCCTCCACCATTCCAAGCTTTCCAAAACTCTTAATCAAAGAGTTAGCCGCAGAAACAGTCAAAGGAAACTCAAATTTCCTAATTTCATTACAAAGAAACCTAATTCTGTCCACATCATTTTCCAGAGCCAATACATCAACCAAGGAGACATAACAATCAAGGTTATGCGTATACTTCTCCTGTTTACGTGCCCAACAGAAGAAACTCCAGGCAATATCGGGCTTTTCACGAATCTCATCGGATTTCAACACAAATGAAACAAAATTCGGCGACAATTTGATAAGAAATTTACCACAGAAACCTTCGAGATTCGATTCCATGGAAGCCGAACCATCGAGAAGGTTGAGAATTTGGTTTACCCATGGAGATGGCTGGAGATTACGATTCGATTTCACCAAATCAGAAACATCGTTAAAGGGCTCAATCCATTCAGGAGGAGGAAGTGAACTGTTATTGAACACCCACCTAACACTCGTCTTTGAACTCAATAAAGGCAAACACTTTGAATCACCATCAGAGAAAAAGCCACTACTTTTGTATAAACAGAGACATTGTGAAGAACAACGCAGACGATTCAGAGACGCTACGGAAAAGAGCTTCCGAGATATTGTTCGCATCGGTTATTTCTTCAGTCTGCCGGTGCGGCAACAACATCGGTCATATAGTTCTCGAGAACTAAAAGTTTTAAAGTGATATGAAGCAGCTGATATTAATTGGTCCCATGGTCTAGTGGTTAGGACATTGGACTCTGAATCCAGTAACCCGAGTTCAAGTCTCGGTGGGACCTTTTTTTGTTTTTTGCACAAACCTTCCTTATTGAGGCAGACAAAGACCTAAGACATTTACATATGTGGGTTCCACTCAGAGCATTAACTGAGACTCGTAATGCTCAGGGATTAATGAAACAGAAGACTTTTTTTTGGTGACCAAAATGAGTACTTAAAACAATCAAAAGCTATGTTTCATGTCTTTGGTTTCTCTGCTGAGAATCTAGGAAGTTGAACAAGAGAGTTCACTCGTGTAACACCTTCTAGTCCAGACCAATTCTCATCTCCTTCAGTCGTTTTCTCCTTATTTGCATCATTAGTCTCTGCATTCACATTGTTGTAACTAATGTTTGCTTGATCTGTTGATGATGATCTAACTGTGACGTTTCTCTGAAGACATGGTTCTGTTGTTTCCTGGCTTTCTTCTGATTCTACTGCATTAGTTGCTGAAGAGAAGCTTTGTTCTTCGTAATCTGATGAGTCTGAATCCATTTTCCCATCTAGAAACAAACAAACCACTGCACAATCGTCCATTTTTGAAGTTGGGTACTTTAGCTTCCATTCACGTGCAGCTGCATCCACCACGAGCCTAGCTGCTGATGCCCTTGTTGAAGCTGATGCTACAACTTCAACCACTTCTTCGTTGCTTAGCACATCCCAAACCTATCAAAACAAAACTTGGAATCATCAGTAAAAGCAGTTTATCTTGAAACTGCAGATAATGCTTAGAAGAGACTTGTTAGGTTCAGTGCTTTACTCCATCTGAAGCCAAGACAATGAATTGATCTCTATCTGTAAGAACACGGTGAGAGAACTCTGGTATCGAAATCACACCGTAGTCTTTCAAACAGAAATCTCCAAATGCCCTAGCCATGGCTAATCCAGGAGCATTATCAAATGGTAGCCAAACTCGTGGCACCTCTGGTTCATCTTGCAGTGCAAAGACACGACCTTTACATTGTGTGATCCTCTCGGCTTCCCCTATTAGACACAAACCAGTAACATCTCAAAAGTATGAGAAAATGAAGATACAGGTAGAGATGACTTGAGAGCAAATATCACAATATGTTGTTAAAGCATTATACTTGGTAAGTCAGGCTTCAAGTCAACTGTTAGCTGAATTGCAACCATCGAATTGTTGCTGTCTTTGGATCCAAGTATCGCCCGAGAATCCCCTATGTTTCCCATGAATAAATTTGACCCCTGAAACAATCAAAACCGATACTCGTAACATAATGGAAAGCTGATTTTGAAGCCAAACAAAATAAGGAGAGATCTTTTGTTGCCAAGATTACCTGTTTAATGATTGTAACAGCAGTGCAGCCACTGCAGAAGCATTCTAGATTAGGATGGGAACGCAGTTCCTTATCCATAGCATTGAATGATTTCAAAAAGGCTTCTTCCCATAAGAAATTCAAATTATCCTCCTCAACAGATGCTTCTTTATCAGCTTCTACGTTATCAGATTTGCTAGTAAGAGTTCCTGTGGATCCATTTTGCTTCGACTTAATGGAATTAAGAAGAGCCAGCAACTTTACAGGCAATGAGTCTCTCACTTTACGAGCAACAAGATGACCATGAGGACCATGTCCATCAAACACGCCACAAAAGATCACATCTTTCTCTATAAAATCCTATGTAAACACAACACCAAATCCTGCTTATTGGAGACACACAAAACTCTAATAAACATCAATGAAAAAGAATAAGAAGAAGAAACTCACTTCCCACACAATCATTGCGTCCTGATTAATACCCTTGCGTCCTTGTTGTGTGAAAATGCAAGAACTTCTGCTCTTTCCATTGCCAATGATTCGATTAGGAATTGAGACCAAGTTATGAAGCGAAACAATACGGTCTTTTCCCATTTTGCTCCCACAACATCCCATTCCAAGACATGGTCGATACATAGACTCTTCATTGCTCCAAGTACTCTTTGAGACACAACCCCCCATTGATCAATGCAAGTATACTCAATGGATCTGATCGCAGAGAAAAGACAACACAAAAAACTTCCCTTTCTGTACCAAAACCAGATCCCCCAATGTAAATGATTCAGCAACACAAATGGCCAAATCAAAGAGCTTTATAAACCTATATTAAAACTCTTTGCAGGCAAAACCTTTTCTTCGAATCTTGGTCAAAGATAATGCATGAACCATGAACTGAAAACATTGCAGAAAAAATGATTTAGTGATTAGTTTAATACAAAGTTCTTTAAAAGAAAAGCAGACACAAACAAGTCATAAAAAAGAAAACCAAGCATGTGATGTGATCTAAGCAATTGAATAGATAAATATTACTTAACAGCCTGTCCTAATGGTTTGGCATTGGACCAGCCTGAAGACTCTTTAGTGCTCTATGTTTGGTAAAGGTTT
This sequence comes from Lepidium aucheri, assembly GCA_900406435.1. NCBI lineage: Eukaryota > Viridiplantae > Streptophyta > Magnoliopsida > Brassicales > Brassicaceae > Lepidium > Lepidium aucheri. The sequence goes on along the minus strand of OVBA01000009.1, from coordinate 20,826 downwards.
CACAAATCTTTTCGAATAAACTAATCCAAAATAGATAAAACCCCTAAAAGAAAAAGGTAAGATTTCTCAAGTGGAAAAGTGATTCACTTTTCATAAACCCAATTTAGGTAAATGGATCTAAGAAAGTTTCCTCGATGACCAAACCAAGTGCAGAGTGAAACCAAAAATTATCAGACTTAGAACCCTAAGAAACTCGAACTAGCCAATCCAAATGAGAATACTTAGTAAGAGAATGAGAGAAACAAAACAAAATGTGAAGAAATTGAGCAAATCAAAGGAAAAGAACGAACCTTTGAGTAGTTTTTGTGTGAATAATGAGGGATTGATACAGAGATAATGACAAGAGTGTAGAGAAGAGAGTTAGTGATAGAGTAGTTGTGTAGTTGTGATGATAGAGATGGGTGAGATCTCATTAATTGAAGAAAGTGAAGAAGAAGAAGAGATAACAGAGAGAAGAGAGGAGATTAAAATATAAAAACAAAGAGGCTTCCCTACAGAATCTTTTCTGGTTTTCCCTTCTTTCATGAAATATCAAAATCAAAGCTTTCATGCTATTTAATTATTGTTATTATTTTTTTTATCCAAAACTTGACTAGTGGATAATGTGATTTTTATAAGATATCATATGAAGGAAAATACATGAAACTGAAAGTATAATTCAAAACTCCAAACACCATTAGGATCAAAACCAATGTAAATATCTTAAATCGTAAGATAATGGCTCTGATTGGCAATTGTTTTTCAAAGTACCGAAAACAATTACCAATCGGAACCAATGTCATGTTTTAAAGATGTGTTAATACTTGGAAACCCAAAGTATGTGGCTAGATATTTTTTCTGGAGATAATTGAAAGGCTTGCGAATATTTACGTTTTCATTTCAATACCAAATGACAATAAACAAAGAAGTTCAAACCTCATATATATGTGGATTATTCATCATTATCGATATGTGATAGCTGCCTTGAAATGTGGATGAATATTAGCTTAAACCCACATCATAATTGATTTTTTGTATCAACTCGGCATGTCTGGCATATATCATTTGTGTTTTTGTGTATTTTGGCTATGATACCATGTTTGAATATAGGTTTCTAACTCAAATCTTACACCATTTTATAGGGATCGATGATTCTGATCACGTATGATCCTGTATTATCTCTTTTCATCTTTCATCGTATATTTTCTTAAGAACTAGGGAAACTTATGTAAATTCTCAACGAATTAAATTCGAGATTTTTGAATTGTACCAAACTTAAATCACTGGTCTATTATTGTTTGGTGTGTGTGGCTGGATTTGATTTTAGTGTTCTTCCTTTTTGTTAGTGTCCAAATCAAAACAAGACGACAAAAGAAGACGAGTAGAATTAAATGGTTCACAAGTTAGTGAGAGAGATGAGTTGTTCAACTTTGCTTCACTTCCTTTTTTCGTCTTTACTCTCTTGTTTCAGTTCAAGTTTGTGAATGTCAATGCATATTCATCCACCTAGAGAAAGTATAAAATTGACTACTCATATAGAAATGTAAGATGCAATGATCTACTCTATTGCCAATTGTAAATATCAAAATGCATTGATGAGAAAGATAATCACATTTCATATTTGTAGAGAGAAACATGAAATCAAAACATATATCTCTTATTGATTTTGGTTAGTTATTGTATTGTAAATTGAACAATAAAAGCTATAAAGGACAGGTTGGTTGGTAGATCATGAATATATCAATGTGTAAAATTAGATGAAGGAGTTTAAAAGCTTTTTTCTCACTTTTGTTATGTTGACAAATCATTCACGGATTCTCTGCATTGCTCCTTAGCTTTGGCTTTTTTTTCCTTTTCACACTTGACCATATTTAAAACATTTAATTACAAAAATTTAGTGCAGTTTTTAACGATTTTATTCCTGCATTTAGATCGATAAAATCTTATTCGTAGTTCAATGTCATCCCAAAACTTTTGGGATAAACATAATTTTATAGAATTAGACTCCAATAAGAAAATAATGTTCCAATAAAAGATAGCAGAAATGAACATTTAACCATTTGATCAACAATACTTCATAAAAACTTTTGTTTCTGGATGTCGAACTCTTTTTATGTTTTGATTGGTAAGACTTTGGTCGAGCATAATGCTTTTGTAGGAACCAATCATATTAATCTATTTAAAATTCCTTAAATATGATTCGTTCCACAAGAACATTATGTTCATGGGCGGATCTACCTGCAAGGGTGTGGGCGCACTTGCTACCACAATTAAATAAAAATAGTGTAATTTTCTAATTAATTTGTGTAATATTTTGGTTAAATTTGAAATATGCCCTCATTTTATTAATATCTTAGGTTTTTGTCCCCAATAATTATAAATTTTAGATGCGCCCCTGATTATGTTAGTATGGTGGTTATATGCTTTAGCTAATAACTTATGTATCTAGAGTTCGACTTCACCTTACTACATGTGAATAAAAATTTTGAAAGAAATGTTAAGTTTAGATTATATATTAGACTTTATCATTTCGGTATAAAGATATTGGAATCCATCCAATATTAAAATCAGCTATCTCTTTTGGAGTTTAAAGTCTAATATACACATAAATGTGGCCTTAAATTATCATGAATAAAATTTATGGACTATATAGTTGATACTAGAAATTACACAAATCTAAAAGTAAGATTTCTGATATTGCTCTTCATTATCTAAATTTTGTGGATAAGTCTTTGAAACTATACAAATCCAATGAGTTCATCATAATTATCATCCCATGTGTATGACAGCAATTGAACTGTCTTGTGGTTGTCGGTCAACTAAACCAAAGGCCACGCACATTACTAACACTCACCAAATGGGCTTTTTTGCTTATGGGTTTTAATATGGGCCTAAGCTAACTTTAATGGGCCTTTTAAAACAAACAAAGCTAAAAAGAACAAACATATCGTGACGTGGCGATGGGACCCACAGAAGATCTACAACTGAAAGACTCATTGCTTGTTTTGAGTTCAATGTTCATGTCTCATCCTTACAATCTAGATAAGAGGATAAGGGACACGTGCAATCATCTAACACATTTTCTTCGATTACAATCACACAAAACTCTTCACTTTCAAACACCTGTGTTCGAGTTCCGACAATGGCTTCAGCTTCAGCTTCAGTGACATCAACTCTTCTCAAACCAAAACCATCACATAAACCAATCATCACCGCCTCTGTATCTCCTCCACATCGCCACCACTTCCTCCGCCGTGATTTCCTCTCTATAGCAACCACATCAACACTTCTAACACAATCAATCTCCTTCCTAATTCCATCACCAGCTTCTGCAGCTGAAGATGAAGAGTATGTGAAAGATACATCAGCAGTGATCAATAAAGTTAGGAGTACACTTTCAATGGCGAAAACAGATCCAAATGTAGCTGATGCAGTTGCAGAGTTAAGAGCAGTATCGAATTCATGGGTTGCTAAGTATCGAAAAGAGAAAGCTTTACTTGGAAAAGCTTCATTTAGAGATATTTACTCAGCGTTGAATGCAGTTTCAGGTCATTATGTGAGTTTTGGTCCAACAGCTCCGATTCCAGCGAAGAGGAAAGCAAGGATTCTAGAAGAAATGGAGACTGCTGAAAAAGCTTTATCAAGAGGAAGATGAAATCAAATGTGAGACTTATAACAATTTCTTCTTTCTGAATTTTCTTTGTTGATGAGTTTTATTATCTATAAAATTGCCAATTAAAATTTATATGAGAAGAAACACTTGAATTTGCTTGCTTGATATTTATCATTTATTTGACAATTTATCTAGTAATCCAATTCCATTTTCCAATCAAAATGTAGAAATTTGGTTAGTTTTGATATAGTGTGAATTACATTTTAGTATAACGTGTTATTGGAAAATCCCCAAAACTAAAACAAGTAGATTTTATTGCACTGAATGTGTAAGGCCTTTATCGCTATCCTTATCCTTGAGTAAAACATAGAATTCTAGCATGAAAGAGCGTAACTATAAAAGATGATGTTATATGTTTTAATACTAAGTCTGTAACATGTATTGGAATAGTGATGATTATAATTTATTTTAGTATTATATGCAGAATTTAATCACTCATAAAATTGTATTTTAATTATGTTTAATATTTTATGATTGGGCAAAACTCATTTTAAAAGTATGGAGCTATTGAGCATTATAGAATTATTTAAAATAATGGTGATTTATAATTTAAAGCATTATGCCACTTTATTATGCTTCAGGTCACTCGTCAATGGTTTGTATACTATTTCTGAAAAATTTTAAAGACTTGTTAATCGTGTGTTCTTACTTACACAGAACATGATATTTGGTAGGTTATTCATCTTTAATTTTTCCTATTAAAGTTTAGTTGTAGAGTTATTTTAAAATGTTTGATCAAAAAGATAAGTGCATTGTAACGATTAGATTGTCAAGACAATTTTTTGAAGTTCTCTTCCTTCGTAATCATAGTTTCCGAAATCATGTGTTACAAAAAGGCTAAAGAGCTAAGCAGAAAGAAAAGAAGGCTTAAGAACTAAAAAAAGTTGAGCTTTTGAAAAAGCTTCTTCTATGGCCCATTTAGAAGCCCAAAAAGTTAGTGGGTTTGGTAAGTGACCACAACCTCACAGACATACGAACACGTCACGTGCCGGTCCACACGTAATATCCACATGGCTCGTATATTTAGTACAGTAAAAGTTAACATTTAAAGTCTAAACTCTAGAGATTACTCTGAAGTGTTTAAGTGTTGTAACAATAGTTGTTTCATGTTTGGTTCAATTTGTGAAGTCCAACGTTACTCCCTCTGTTTCTTTTTATAAGTTGTTTTGCTTGAATGCATAACTATTAAGAAATTTTTTGCTTTTTGTTTTCTCAATAAAAAGTTTACCACTTTATCTTAGCTTTTAGTTAAGAAAAAGAAAGAAAAATAATTTTTTAAAATAAAAAATTAGTTTATTTTAACTTTTAGTTTACTTTTTATCTTGATTTTGTAAAATAACTTATATTTTGAAACAAAAAAATCTTTTAAAATAACTTATATTATAAAACGGAGGGAGTATTAATAACTACACGTGTTAAGCCTGTAACTACAAGTCTACCATATTACTAACCTTCCAAATATGTTAAATTAAAATTAATTTTGCTTCTGCCTAATTTTGTGTACTTCGTCAAATAAATTAATTATAATCTCGCTTAAGGTCAATATTGCTTCACACCACCGCATGCAATACAATACTTTAATTACTATACACGAAAATTAATTGTTTCGTACAACATTTGTTAGCAAATTAGTAAATGACTAATTTAATAAATTAAAAAATAGTAAATTAAACTACAAATTTTTTTAAGACAATAATAAAATAATAATTTAAATAATAAAAATCAACTTATAAATTAATAAATATAGATTTATATTAAAATAATTTATAAAATTTAAAAATTAATAATAAAATAATTTTTTTGTCAGAACTACACTAGCTAAATTTTTATAAAATGTAAGTAATAAAACTCGAGTTTTAGATATGCAAGTACGCATGACTTTAGTAAACTTACGATTACTAAACTAAATATCACCTATAATAATAAATTAATTTATAAATTAATATATAATTATTTAAATAATATAATTAAATTTGCATAGATTTTGGATTTTGGTATGCTCCTTTTTTTTTNNATAAATAGTAGGAGTCACCGAAGATTACAACAAAACCACGTGAAGAAAAATGAGCTATGGAAAATCGGTCAAACTTAATTAGATTTTCTATTTTTTCTCAGTTTCTTTCTTTATGCTTTTATTTTTTTATCAAAAAAAAAAAAAAACTATAGCTTTTCTACTTGTATATCGCTGAGTTCTTTGATCATCTCGAAGAGATTCAATTGCAAAACTTAAGATAAAAACAAAAACAATTGAGAGAATTGTTTTGAGAAATCGAAGAAGAACATTTGACAAATAGTCAAGAGTTAAAGCAAGCTTCTTTTTTTTTTTACTGATTTCTCCGAGAAAAAAGGTTTTGACTTTCCCGGGAAAATCTCTTCCCTTTTAATCAACAACCATCTGAATTTTGACTCTGCTCTTCTGGGTATTTTCTATTTCCTCCTAATTTTTTGTCTTTAACTTTTTTTTTGGGTCCTTCTCGATTGATCTGTAATCAATCAAAATCTCGACGCGTGGCTTCAATTATTTCTCAAGAGAATAAAAAAAAAAAAAAAAAAACAATATTCGATCTTACTTACTCATTGTCTTCTCGATTGTAATCGTTTTCTCCATACATTCGAGCTTTATTGGTTTTGCTTGTCCCTTAAACTCAGCCTTCATAACGTCGAAGCTCAGAAATCAGAATACTCGCTTACGTTGCGTACCTCTCTGTTTTAAATTCCCATCTTTCTTCTTCTACTAACGAAGAACAAACCCATTTCTCAGTTACGGTCTTAAGGAATCATGGTGAATGGTAAAGGATCAATGGATTTATCGAACCTTGATCGATTTCTTAGTTGTACAACACCTTTAATGCCACCACAATCTCTCCCTAAGGTTTGGAAAATGATCTCTTTTGATTTGTCATAATGTTGAAAACTCTATGTGGTTATTGATTGGAATTTTGCAGGAGGAGATTAGAACCCTAAATCGATTGTGGCATCCATGGGAAAGAGAAAAAGTGGAGTTTTTTAGGTTGAGTGATTTGTGGGATTGTTATGATGAATGGAGCGCTTATGGAGCAAGTGTTCCTATTCATTTAACCAATGGAGAATCTCTTGTTCAATATTATGTTCCTTATCTCTCTGCAATCCAGATTTTTACCTCTCATTCGTCCTTGATCCGATTAAGGTTTGATCCCTTTGTCTTTTGATTGAAGATTTGGGCAATTCTGGCTAAATCATTGTTTCAGAATGAGAGATTGAACCATTGTGGTTTCTGGTTTGGTATTTAAGGTTATGAAGGAACTGCATAATGTTTTATGTATGAGTTTTTGATGAATGGTTGCTCTCATTTGGTTGATTAGGGAAGAGTCTGAAGATGGGGAATGTGAGGGTAGAGATCCGTTTAGTGATTCAGGTAGTGATGAGAGTGTCTCTGAGGAAGGACTTGAGAATAATACGCCTTTGCATCCGAATGATCGTTTGGGTTATCTTTATCTCCAGTACTTTGAGAGGTCAGCTCCTTATACCAGAGTTCCTCTCATGGATAAGGTAAAATGAAAAGTGCCATTTTTTTCTTGACCTGATTCGATCGAATAAGCATCACATATGAGCTAGATTGACACTTGATATAACAACAGATGATGAATTGATTCCAGATCAATGAGCTGGCTCGAAGATACCCGGGAGTGATGTCTTTGAGAAGCATAGAACTTTCTCCAGCAAGTTGGATGTCTGTAGCTTGGTACCCGATTTACCATATACCAATGGGAAGAACCATTAAGGATCTATCCACTTGTTTCCTCACTTATCATACTCTCTCTTCTTCTTTTCAAGGTCCACATTCTCTCTCCCTCTCTTTCTACTATCCATTAGTCTCGACTCCGGTGAATTGGCTCGGTTTAATGCTTTGTAGTATTGCAGATATGGAACCAGAAGAAAACGGTGGGGACAAAGAAAGGATCAGGAAAGAAGGAGAAGACATAACTCTGCTTCCATTTGGTATGGCTACTTACAAAATGCAAGGCAATGTTTGGCTATCACAGGATCATGATGACCAAGAGAGATTAGCTTCACTTTACAGTGTTGCGGATTCATGGCTAAAACAGCTTAGAGTCCAACATCATGACTTCAACTACTTCTGCAGTATGTCAATGACTCATCGTGGCTAAAACCTGGTCTTGATGCCACTTGATGTTTGGTTTGTTACCTAATAATGTCTAATCTCTTGCTTTGTTTCAAACCGCTGGATTTAAGCGATTCGCTTTGGCAGTGTTTTGGTTAGAATAGCGGTTTTGAGTCTTAAACTAACCTTTAAGAGAGAGACATTGTGGTATATAGAGTTTGTTGTTTGTTGGAAACAGAGTAACTGTTGTTGCTTGTTGAAACAGAGTTATAGTTTCTTGTAAGATTTAACATGGAGAGGAACATAACTTTTGTGCCTCACTATCTTTGCCTGAAATAGTATTGTAACGAACTCCTCGTCTAAACCGGTTTCTCTTTTTGTGGAACTAATCATCTAAAGTTCAATTATATGTATTTCAAGTTTTTAACTAAATTAGTTAAACGCAATTAGTCTTAGTCTAGTGGTAGGTGGTAAATCCACTAAAGCTAGGTGCATTTGCATGTCTCATAATCGAGTTCCATCGTTTGTATTATGCAGGAACTTGATTAATTTGCATATCTCGAAATCGAATCTCGTTGTCTGCATTATGCAGAAACTTGGTTAATGGACCGGCCAATTGTGGCCCGATGTTGAATAAAGAAAAAACTAAATTTGTTAAACAAAAAGTAGATACTTTTGATCATAAATTAAAACTTTTTAAAGAATGGTGTTATAATTTTGGTTACAAATTATATTTATTAATCATAAATAACACAAGTTGGTATGAATGAATTTTGGGACCTAGTATGACAAAAAAGTCCAATATATGATGGGACAAAAAAAATGATTTGGAGATTTGACTTTTATGACCTTCATGTTTTTCTTGGTTTCTCCACCGAACTTTTGTAAAGATACACCAAACTTTATTAGAAAATAGATACAAAAATCTTGAAAGAATACAAGTTTTCGATTGATGAAAAGCTAGCTTCATGTGCATGATTTATGGAAATAATATTGTAAAAATAATCAAACAAATGATATAAAATAAAAGAAGAGAAAACTACAGAAAATAATTCCTTTTAAGTTTTAAATTATAAAAAATAAAATCAATTTTTTTTGCTAATACGTTTTTATACGAAAAGGGATATTTGAAATGAGGACATAATACACAATTTTTTTAACGGTGAACAGTTATATAATTTACGGTAAATATATATAGTAAAATTATGTTAGTAATAAACAAAAACAAATATATTTGTACATAGTGGACAAAAATACTATATTCTGTCTATAATAAATAAAAATATTATATAATTATGGATAGTAGACATGATTTATACTAAAAAAATATTTTTTAGAATTCAAAACTCAAAAAATATGTTTTTTAGAATTTAAAACTCAAAAAATATGTTTTCTAGAAAACAAAAAGATGAATATTTTTATAATTTAAAACTTTAAAAGGTACATTTCTTATAATATTTCCAATATTTTCATAAAGACAAAAAATGTAGTGTTAAGGCATATGATACTTGACTTTAGGTTACAAAAAAAAGTGAACCTTTTGTTTCGTCATCTTTATTGGATAAGATCAACTATATAATCCACTTTGCAAACTCCCAATTAATATTTTTGTTCTAAATTTTTTGTTACAATCTATTTGATACCAAAATTCAACAATATTGATCTATATTTTATGTTAGAATTTAATTGGATTCAACTATTTTTTGTGATTATATCTTTACTATAAGTCTGCAAAAATATAAATGGTTCGCATTCACCCGGTGTTTCTAAGTCATGATATAAAAAAGATGGTCGAGTGGTTTAAGACTTTTTATCGATGGTTCGAATCCTCTCTTTTTTTTGTATATTTACTTACAAAATCAAATACCAAAACTACTTAAAAACTGCGGAATCTAAGGAATTGATTGCTGAATTCAAACAAGTTCCGATTCATCTCGGATTTTTTTACTTTTTTCTTATTCATTGACAGACATGGTATCAACAGAATCGATGACAAAAGTTTTATATTAGTGAATCCATCATCATCAATAATTGTTACCACACAAGAATATATATAAGGTCATGATTCATTCAATTTTTATATTCTTTTCTTTTGGGTTTCTTTGGTTTTTTTCGTTCATATTCAATTCATGTACAACATAACAAAAAACTAGAAAAAAAAGCTATTGGAACAAGAGATTATAAGCAGGAAGATCTTGAATACGATGAATATCATCCAATGAAAGCTCTCTCTCTAGCTGATTTCGAGTCGCTTGTAATACTTCCTGATACATATACAATAAAATCTCTTTAAATTAATACTTTATTCATTCATAATATTTACAAATTGATATAGTATATTGATCTTAAATTGAGTTTTTAGTTCAATTGGTATATCGATAAATTAAAAATTACTACAAAAAATCATAGTTTAGTTACTATATACTATATATACGATTATTAAAATTTATAAATATTTTTACTGAAATGATGAGATTTTGATTAGAGACATACATTGAAGTCCATGTAAGAAGCATGCATTGCAAGCCATTGAGCATCCATCATTGCAAAAGCTATACAGTATAATACATCAAATGCCTTCTCGTCTTCTGTTATTTTGTTTCAACATATGTAATTAGTGATATTATCATACAATTATACTTGTAAAAAATCAATTTTTAGTTAATTTTCTTAAATATATTATTATTACCTTCTAAGAGTTTGAGAAAATTCGTCCCTGGAAGACATTTTGGCTTATCTGCATACAAACAAAACATAACTTTTAATTGCTTTTATATCGAAAATGTAGGAAAAAATTTAATATTAGAAAATATTATCTCACATCAGAATTTAGAAAATATCTTAACTAATATATATAAGGTATAGGTATTTCTACTTATTGTCAATTATTTTTATTTGGAAACTCATAATCTAATATGGTATCAGAGCCCATGTTCAACGCCATCTAACCCGACTCGACCAAAAATTGGTCATATTATCGACAACCCAGACCCCATGAGTGTATTAGAGAATATTATCTTACATTGAAATTTTGAATGGATCTAACTAGTATATATAAAATATAAGTCTCTCCGTTCATAACCAACTGATTTTCGGTTAGAAACCATAATCTAATATCTACTATATTTGGTAACAAAAATATCAAAATATGCACCATAAATCATCATTAGATGTTAATAGTATTAAGAAACTTACGAGTATTTTGTAAATCGAGCATTTGGATCAACATGAAGGTGATGTTGATTCCGGCCACAGCAAATGGATATTCCCACTTTGCTCGGTCACCTTTTTGTTTGAACAATAATCTCCGAAAGCAAGCCTTCACATTTTATAATGATTATTATTCAGTTTAGTAAAATATTTCTAAAAAATATGAGTACAAAACAACTTTGTATTTATGGACATGTTTCTGTCTAGTAATATTTACCGGATAAGTTCTTGCTGAGAATAGCAAATTCTCTAGAGCAATAAATCCACAACCCCTACACATAAAAAATAAACAAACATGAGCTCAAGTAAGTTCTCTTCAAGTCTTGACGTGTGTTAAAAAAATAGTAAACACTAATCTGATGGTAACTTTTCACGTAACACCTAAAAAATCTAGTTGAAGTCTAAACGATTTAGACGGTTTAAATGATTTAGCCAATTATTATTTCAGAAAACATTTTTATTTGAGCTTATTTTTAAGAAATATATATATATATATATATATATAGTCGGGTGGCTTACATGTCCCAACTAATAGTTTATGGTTGTGTTTGAACTATTGATTATGTTTGTCGATCCAACTATTAACAAAAAAAATATATAGTTGCCTATATTGTCTAATTACCATTTCAACCACCTAACTATAATATCTATTGGAGACAAATAAGAAATATTCCATTAGAGTTTATTAAGATATAGAATATTAGGATTTTACCGAGATTAACCCTAGTTGGGAATCTCTCCTTTGTGTATAAATACTTTTGTTTCAGAATCTATAGAACCCAAGCAATTATGTTCTAAAACCTAGTTTTGAAAGTATCCATCTGATACAACCGACTATACTAAAATCAAGTTGGACAATACCCACATACCACCTAGACAGTGCCCTAGCTCGATTTTTATAACAGCACTTACAATACAATATTTCAAAATAGTGAAATAAAATAAAGGAGACCTGAAATCAGTAGATGGATTGGGACCTTGCCAACCCATTTCTTTCCATTGTTCTGTAACTAAACCTGTTAGTTTTACATTAGGAAACGCCACATTCCACAATGCTTTAAGAGATTCCTGTCATATTCACAGAATAATTAAGCCAAAACCAATAACATCTCTTCGGTAATGTTGTTAATTCGCTCACTATTAGTAAACATACCTGATGATCAGGACGTGTCTCATCAAAATGTACAACTATACGATCTTGCAGCTTTTGAAGTCTCTCCTCCTGCGTATGGATTATCCAACCAATGTTTATTTCTAATGTTTTATAATTTGTGAAAACGTATTTATCAGAAATCACGGGTTCTCAACTTCAAAATAACTGACAATGAGTAGATTGACTCATATCTGATGTGGTAACACACACCCACACGCTCAGGACTAGACATATGAAACTTTGTGGGACTAGACATCCACAATCAGAATAGGTCTAGACGCTAATACCATATTATGAATCAAGAACTTCTAACTCAAACTCAATCGATGATGAAGAGAGTGGTTCATGAACCTTTTATATCACTTGGGAAATCTCGATTTTTTTGATATGGGATATTCTCAAAGAGATTTGAGATATATGATGCTAACCTGAAGAGGAGACAAAGTGTAGTCGATGGACTTATCATGACGTCTATTAGAGCGAGTAAAGAGTCCTCCTATCCAAGCTCGTGTTCCAACCATAGCCGTAGCTACAACCACCGGTTCACTATATAAATAAACATTTACTTACAAATCAGATTGATGATTAATAGATCTTTCTGATCTCTACCAATATGTACTCACTAAAAGATGTATTTAGGCAGTTGAGCTATTACGTTAGCGGAACTACTTGACCGCTTCCTTCTCGGCTCTTTGTTGCTTTTTTCTCTCCTTTCCCACGCTTCATCCTCCTCTACCTGTACACGTTCAAAAAAATCAGAAATGTTAGAATGCGACTGATATCTCACACCAGATCAAACACTCATTCATCAAAATATGATGATACAATAATACACAAGAACAAATTGATGATACAAACTCAAATATCGAAGATGATTACTTGAAGAAGAGAAGAACAAAAAGGAAAGTACTTCTTGAACTTCATCAAATGTTCAATGAATAGAGGATTGAAGTAATGAGAACTTTTAAACTAAAAAGAACATTATTTATCATAAAGCATGTAAAAAACAGATAATTACCCAAAGTTATTTGATTTGCAAAAAGTCTTAAACCTAATTGATGCAAGTGGGATGGTAAAAAGTAGGCTTAGATTTGTCCAAAGATGATAGATATAAAAGAAAGAAGAAACAATAGAAGGAAGATTTAAAGAGAGTTAAAGTTGGTCACAGATAAGTTTTAGTGTATTTTTTGGTTGCATACAGGTCAGAATTTAATGTTGAAAATAGAAATATTTTCTTAATAATTTCACATTTCGTTAAACTAGAAAAAATCGTTGGTTGTTATATGTAAATTTGCAAGCTTTTTTATACCTTAATGAGTTAAATTAGAAACTGACAAGAAGATTTAACAATCAAAAACTTAAGTAAATGATTGTATAATTCATCATTATTTACATTTCCAATCAACAACAACAAAACCTATCTCTAGAAGTTGTAACTAACATAATACCGCAACAAAGGCTACACTTTTTCTTTTCATTATTACAATGAAATTCACCTTCAAAACACACAATCACTACAGGAAAACATAAGGTTTACAACGAATTAGGGACGAACGCATTTTCGTTGTGTTCAGATCGTTGTAACCGATATTTCGTTATAAGTTCGTAGTAAAATTTGCAATCAAACAATGATTATCTTTAATGGGTTTATGGAGCTAATCTATGTGATTAGTTATAATGATGAAGAAGGGACAAAAGTGAACCTGTTATGTACATAGGATTGGGACAATGGAGGAGGAGATTGGTCTGAAATTGGTATCGATGAAGGAGGAGGAAGAGGTAAGATAAATTGAAGAGAAAAAAATAAAAAAATAGAAGCAAAAATGAAATTTCTCATTGGAATTTTGCAATTTTTACAAATTACAGAAGATGAAGAAGAGAGAGAGGTGTGATCCAAAACTTTACTTTTTTCTCTTTTGTTTTATTTTCTCTCTCTAAAATCTCTCTATTGACCGTTAAGTTCCCGCCATCTTCTCTCTTCCACTAAATCATTCTTAACTCATTTAGACGGTCCAGATTATCCGATTTCAGGCCCATTACATGGCCCAATAACAGAGAGACTCAGAGACCGAATCTGAAACCTGTGATCTGATTGGTTGAGTTTGAGTACACGTGGCACTAACTCAATAATATCTTATCTTTTGTCTCAACCTCATCATATTGTTGAAGAAATTCTAGTAGCTTCAATTCTGTACAGTACAACAATGGCTCTTCAAGCTGCTTATTCTCTTCTTCCTTCAACCATTTCAATCCAAAAAGAGGTATGTTTGATTAATTACTAATGAGCTTGAGTTTATCTTTTGTAGATTTTGATCATTTGCAGAATCACAATGCCATGGTGATTTTTGCAGGGCAAATTCAATGCTTCTCTAAAGGAGACGACTTTAACTGGTTTTTCGTTTTCTAGTAAAGTTAGAACTGAAAAGATCTCTACTCACTTAACTTGCAAGGTACAAATCAATCACTCTATTCAGTGTTCAATTCGAAAAACTTATGGAAGATTTAGAATTGTTGTAGAGGTTTTACTGTTTTGTTGCAGGAGCAGAGAAGACAAAAACCTCGGTTTTCTACTGGTGTTTTTGCACAGACAGTTACAGCTACACCACCAGCGAACGAAGCATCTCCAGAGCAAAAGAAGACTGAGAGAAAAGGAACTGCAGTGATCACTGGAGCTTCTTCTGGTTTAGGTTTAGCAACAGCAAAGGCTTTAGCAGATACAGGGAAATGGCATGTGATTATGGCTTGTAGAAACTTTCTTAAGGCTGAGAGAGCAGCGAGAGCTGTTGGAATGTCAAAGGAGGATTATACAGTAATGCATCTTGATCTTGCTTCACTTGAAAGTGTGAAGCAATTCGTTGAAAACTTTAGAAGAACAGAACAACCACTTGATGTTCTTGTCTGTAATGCTGCGGTTTATCAACCAACTGCTAAAGAACCTTCTTTTACAGCTGAAGGATTTGAGATAAGTGTTGGAACAAACCATCTTGGACATTTTCTTCTCTCCAGATTGTTACTTGATGACCTGAAAAAATCGGATTATCCATCAAAACGTATGATCATTGTAGGATCTATAACAGGTAAATACTAGAAAAAGAGAGTCCAGATTCACTAAATGATTCGTTGTTTCAGACAATGAACGTTATCTTTCTGAATTATTGCAGGAAACACAAACACTTTGGCTGGGAACGTCCCACCAAAAGCAAACCTTGGGGACTTAAGAGGCTTAGCATCAGGGTTAAATGGGATAAACAGTTCAATGATAGATGGAGGAGATTTTGATGGAGCTAAAGCTTACAAAGACAGCAAAGTCTGCAATATGCTTACAATGCAAGAGCTTCATAGACGTTATCATGAGGAAACAGGAGTCACATTTGCGTCTCTTTACCCTGGTTGTATTGCTACAACTGGATTGTTCAGAGAACACATACCACTGTTTCGGCTTCTGTTTCCACCATTTCAAAAGTATATCACCAAAGGTTATGTATCTGAAGAGGAAGCTGGAAAAAGACTAGCACAGGTCAGTTTCAATCTCTGTAGTTTTAAGTATATAAACTCTGTAAAACAGATCGTTAATTGATACTGTGGCTGTGGTTTGTGTAGGTTGTGAGTGACCCTAGTCTTGGAAAGTCAGGTGTGTATTGGAGCTGGAACAATAACTCTTCTTCATTTGAGAATCAGCTCTCAAAAGAAGCTAGTGATGCAGAGAAAGCAAAGAAACTGTGGGAAGTTAGCGAGAAGCTTGTTGGTTTGGCTTAAATTGAAGGTCTAGATATGAAAATGCATTTAGATTACGATGTTTTGTGACATGTACCATACTTATCAATCGGAATATATATTAAAAGTGAAATTTTGCAGAGTTATATAGTTGAGCTTGAATCTGCAGACACTTAACAATTATATTGTTGTTGTTCCAATAGTTTTAGCTCCTTTACACAACGGCATCGTTTTATATATACGGCCCACATCGACATATGGGCTCGCTAACACGATTTGGAGAACACTATAAATGGGCTTATATTTGAAAATTAAAGAAGGGTCCAATGGGCTCAAAATAAATCTTAAAAATAATATAATGCGGTGAGCGTGGATCGAACACGCGACCTTCAGATCTTCAGTCTGACGCTCTCCCAACTGAGCTATCCCCGCATGTGATTATGATTCAAATTAAAACTTTATCGTACCGAAAGATCAGAAGGTAATTTTCATTCTGGTCGACCATCATTAAGATACTACCAAATCAATAGTATACCAAAAGATGCAAAACATCTCTGACCATCAGAATGATTGCTTCGTATGAAGAACAACGCAATAGATATATATAATGATGTAGAGAGGTACTGATGCGTGTGTACAAGGCAATTCAATCACCAGCCAATGAATCTTTGTTGGCTAAATGGAGTCATCAAAATCTAGGTACATTCTATAAGCATCTCTATCCACCGAGTAGTAGCTTTTCACCAAGCAATCTACATGGAAGCCAAGTTTTTTATAAAGATTCACAGCAGCAGTTCTCATCGGGTCGACATGAAGTGAAACCCGTTGTATCTTTCTGCTTCTGCACTTTTCTATAGCTGTTCTCAGTAATGCTTCTCCATAGCCTTTTTTCCTGCAATTCTCCTTCACTACATACATAAATTAAAACAACAGAAGAATGTAAACTTGAGATGCATTCTTCCTGATATTTTAGTTTGATAAGAAGCATTTCCTTATGTGTTTATGGCTTCTTGGCTAATTTCATTAATATTTAATCATGCCAAAAAAAATCTAGAAACAATATAAAAGTGTTTTCTTGTAAATAACTCTCTAATCTACCAGAATCAAAGATGTTAAACAAAAAATTTTTTATCACTGCGTAATATCGTCGAACAGTTGGTGGACGTCTGTATATACCTGCGAGTTTGGTGATTGAAGCAGAAAGTGAAGATGGCCAAGAATACATAACATAACCTACTGTTTCTCCGTCGACGTCCACGTATAACAAACCAGCGTTTTTCTTGCGTAGCTCTACGTGGAAAGTTTGAGCGAGAGATTCGTGTTTAGGAAACGTTTTCTTCTCTAGCTTCACGATATCTTCCACAACTTTGGCATAATTGTTTGACCCTCTAATCAGTTCTACTACAACTCCTTTCTCCATTGTAGAAAGATTCGTTATTTTCGTCGATTTTAAGGAAAAGGTTTCGCCTTTGAAGATGATGCGTAGTGACGGCGACGAGTTTATAAACTATTAGAAATTGCCAAAAGACCCACAAGTTTAGTTTTGTGACAAAAAGGACCAGAAGATCTGATTGCTGATTTAACATCACTTTTAATTTCTGAAAATCTGAGACATGTTATTACACAGGACTAGATAGAGAAAACAGTGATGAGTAGGGAGCAGATAAGAAAAAGTTTCAGACTTCAGGTACAGAGAGAGGAGAGACTTTTAACAGAGATTACTACTTCATTGCAAGAATTTGTCGATGCTTGTTGCTAATGTGCTTTTAGGAACTGCACCAATGATTGTATCTTTCTTCTCACCTTTGACAAAGATCATAATGGTTGGTATGCTTCTAACACCATACTCGCTTGGGGTTGAAGGAGAGTCATCGGTGTTTAGTTTGTAGAACTTAACCTTTCCTGCGTATTGTTGTGCTAGTTCGTTCACAATGGGATCAATCATTTTGCAAGGTCCACACCATGGTGCCCAAAAGTCCACAAAAACAGGCTCATCAGCCTTGAGAACTAGTGACTCCCATGTTGAATCATTGACCACTGGAACTGCATAGACAAATAGCTAAACCAACATTAATGGTCACAATGGACCCAAAATTATGAATACAGGGATCAAAAAAAAATGCTGACACAAGGCTTCATATGTTTATGCACAGAGAGATAGCTTAACACTTACCATAACGAGCACAGAACTGGTTTATAGTTAACACTTATATGAAGAAAGAACAGTCTACAAACATAAACGAAAACGCAAACAAAAGGAAGTATTGTGGTTTCATGTCAGCCTTCCTAAAGCATAATGTTCATCTCACAAAACACAAATCACCCACGAAAATGACATACTGATAAACGTTCTATTGCCTCATCACATAAATGCATATTTCCGTTTCTATAGATTCATCTATAATTGCAAAACTTCTGCAAAATAACAAATGGAGCAGAGGTTAATCTTCATATAGAAACCTCATTTAAATGTCTGCACTTCCAAAGACACTTTTTTTAGATTCCTCTCAAGTTCATTATAAGCATCAACTAGTGCATCCAAAATTACGAATCAAGCCAGACAATTTCAAAAATCAAAGAAACAAAAGCAATATTGAGGATGAAGAGATAACAGAGACGAGAACATACTCCCTGTAGCAGTATCCTGAGCTTCACAGATAACACCTCGTTGTAATCGGGAAACCCTAAAATTCTTCGAGACCAAAGAGACTGAAGATAGAGAAACTCGAGTCCTCAATCCTCTCGATTCCGGTAAGACAGAGAACATTTGTCGAGTAGAGAAGGAACCATTCAGTGATGATGCGATCCTCATCTCTGACCGGAGAGAAATCGGGGGACGAGAGGTACATGTGAAAGCAGCCATTGTAGACAGAAGCAAGCACAACACACAATAGATTCGATTCCTTAGATTCTTCTGAGTCTCGAAATGTATTGATATCCAGAAAAAATAAGGAGACGATAGAAGAAGAAGACAAGAAAAATATGAAAAGGATGATATTGAGAACGTGAGAGAGATAAGAAGAAGAATGATTTGTAATTTGGATGATCTTAAATTACGGTTAGAAGTTAGAACTAATAATTAATTAAAATATCCTTAAATTAATACGGTTTAAAAATGAAGCCCATCGGGCCTTAATTTCATTAAAGCCCATATCCATTTAGTAATTTCTTTTAGTAATTTCCACATATTCCAGGTAATCCAACATGTAAAAGCAACTGAAATAATGTAGTTTGAATTGTTGTTATTGTTAAATCACAATCTGTATACAAAATAAAATGTTTAGTAGTACAATGAGATAACAAAATGATTACTTTCTCTTAGAAGTAGAATTAAAGAAAAAAAGGAAAAATGTCAAAAAAATCTCTAATTTCAAAAACGCGATAAATTAAGCACGAACTTTTAAAATATCATTTTAATTATAGTCTTTGCATTGATTATATTATTAAAGGGGTGCCATTAAATAAATTATTATAGAGTTAATTTTAACTTTCGTTATGTCCAAAAAAAGCCTAAACTTTCAAAAACACAACGAATTAATTCCAAACTTTCAAAATGTCAATTTAATCACACTCTTTTTATTGACTTCCATACTATAGACCCACATTACGCATGATATGGTATTGTATTATGTTAATTGTTAACAATCACTAACAAAGATAACAAAAATACGTTTTTTGTAACAATAAACAAAAACACAAAAAAACAACTCATCAAACCAAAAAAAAAATTTTCCAAAATAAACTGCACTAACACGAATTTAGCTTGTTGTTAGTGCAGTTTATAACAAAGGTGCTATATATGCGAATTAAATAAAAAAATGGGACAAAAATTTATATGATTGATGAAAATATAATAGCTAAAATATACTTACGTTTAAATAACATTCTTATGTTCAATATCTCTCCTTTAAGATCTTATACATATATTTACATACTATCTTAAGTCGGTTAGATTAAACACAATTACTCAAATAACACACAATTTTACATTAATGACAAAAATAGTTTTAAAATAATGACAAAAATAGTTTTAAAAAAAAAAAAATTTGAAACAGAGAGTGCAATTACTATTGCACCCTCGAATAAAAAAAAAGCGAAGAAGAAGACGTTTCTTCTTCTTCTTCTTCGGTTTTTTTTTCTTATTCTTCATCTTCTCTTTCGTTCTTCTTCTTCTTCTCCGTCGCCTTCTTCTTCTCTTCGTCTTCTTCTCTTCGTCTTCTTCTTCTTCGTCTTCGTCCCTCTTTCGTCTCTTCTTCTTTGTCTTCGTCTTCTTCTTCTTCGACTTCGTTTTCGTCTTCGTCTTCTTTGACTTCGTCTTCGTCTTCGTCTTCGTTTTCGTCTTCGTCTTCTTCAACTTTGACTTCGTCTTCGTCTTCGTCTTCGTCTCCGTCTCGTCTTCTTCGACTAAAGTGTATCTTTATGATAGAGTTAGAGTAAAGTGTATCTTTATGACATAGTTAATTGGCTCTATGATAGAGTTAACTGTCTGTATGATAGAGTTAATTGTCTTTATGATAGAGTTAACTGTCTGTATGATAGAGTTAACTGTCTTTATGATAAAGTTAAGTGTCTTTATGATAGAGTTGAGTGTGTCGTTTATTAGAGTACGGTGTGATAGAGTTAACTGTCTGTATGATAGAGTTAACTGTCTTTATGATAGAGTTAAGTGTCTTTATGATAGAGTTGAGTGTGTCGTTTAATAGAGTACGGTGTGATAGAGTTAACTGTCTGTATGATAGAGTTAACTGTCTGTATGATAGAGTTAACTCTCTGTATGATAGAGTTAACTGTCTTTATGATAGAGTTAACTGTCTGTATGATAGAGTTAATTGTATGTATGATAGAGTTAACTGTCTGTATGATAGAGTTAACTGCCTTTATGATAGAGTTAAGTGTCTTTATGATAGAGTTGAGTGTGTCGTTTATTAGAGTACGGTGTGATACAGTTAACTGTCTGTATGATAGAGTTAACATAGAGTAGAGTAGTGTTCGTGG